>JAECUM010031281.1:0-24747 GCA_016617855.1 Megalonaias nervosa | reverse complement strand
ACCATTGCTAAATCATTGTTTCACACAATAATAATTTGTTAACAGCGTCTTTCACAGCTCTTTTAGTCCCAGTTCACTTAGCATGTGTTCCCAAACCAATACATCAGATCCATGTTATGTATCACAATTCTAAAACTGATGTGCGCATCTGCAGACCAAACTTATTGCAAATACATCAGGTGTCTCTCTTAAACGTGCAGAAGTCGTGTAACATTGAACACATAAATAGACACATACACATGGAAAGAATGAATAACTTGATTCCAGTTTTGATTTTGAAAATTTCGGCAATGATGGCGTAAACTTCAATTATAGCAGGTGAATGTCTATGTTGATTATTAAAATACAAATTTTTGATGGAGAGATGGGTATGCCGATTAGCAAAGAAGCGTAATTTTATTACTTTAAAAAACGTTATGATGGTAGGTGTATTTGACTGTTGAAGTAAGTTCTTATTTTTTACTGTTGGCAGTCAGTAAAAATAGCTCCAGAGGGCGAATGTTTCTTATTATGAATGCATTTTCGGCTGTGAATTTCAATGAATATTAAACACAACTGAAAATTATATCTTAGTTATAAAGATAGTTACTTGAGGAAATTCTTGCGTATAATTAACCTAGGCGTTTATGTCCGTAATGATACAGTTTTGAATGTGTATGACACACAAGCGTTCGTTCCGTGCACAAGTGAACATTACTCAGTACAGCGGTAGGTTTTTTCCTTGCATTTAACATGCGTAGTAAAGAGTATCTGGGTCAACCACTGTTGAATAAGACAGCGTGTTAAACGAGATGCATGAAAAGCTACCGCAAATAAATAAAACAAATTAATAAAATAAACACAAGACATAACTTCCATGGAACTTCTCCCTTTCCTTCACTTAATTTCTTGCAACTCTCTTTCACTCCAGCACTTTCATCGTTCATCTCCAAAGAAACGGAGAGATCGCAAGATGTCAAAATTTAAGCATGTAAAATGAACAGTCACTGAGCAGCACAAAAAGGAAAGGAAAGAAAGAGAGAACGATGTATGAGTTGGATGGGAGAGAGAGGGAGAGAGAGAGTGACAGGGATGAAAACGAATCAAGAATGAGAGAATGGGAGAGAGGATCTTGGTTTCATCAGTATGTTCCAATATTATGTTCTTCTTTCTATTCATTTGTTTTTATGCTCTATCTTCCGGCAGTTTTGAATATATGAGAGATTCTTATATCATACCAGAGTTAAAACAACTTACATAAGGTGAAAAGAAAGAGTGTGATTTCGATGTCAAAAGAATAAACTGTAGAATTCTATTCTGAGAAATAATTTAATTGTTTACATAATTTTGTTTGTCCTTGCAAAATATATATATATATATATATATATATATATATATATATATATATATATATATATATATATATATATATATACATAGGGTTGCTTATTTTATAATTTTTTCCTTCCTTTTTAACATCTGTCTAGTGTAATCAGTCTTTTAGTCGTGTTCAGTTCAACACTGAGAGGATTTATTTTTTTAAGTATTCATTTGAATTACAAAGTGCTTATTGACTTTTGGCCTAAATCACTATTTTGTGATTATTGTGAATTAAGTCAAGAACAATTTTGATGCATGAAGATTCTTAGCATATCAGATCATTCAACGCTACTGGCACATAAGGGGCATCACGATTTACCACAGTCTACTACAGTCCATCACAATCTACCAGAATCCACTACAATCTACCACAATCCTCTACAATCTACCACAATAGACTAAGAAAATACATCAAACTACCACTGTCATCTACAATTTAGCATCAAAATAACACATTCGACAAGTATATACCACAATCCACTACAGTCTACCACGAACCACAAAAATCTTCCCAAATCTATGATTATCAAGCGTGAAAAGGCCACAGAAGACCAGAATATATTTAATTGTTTACCAATAAGTATATTATTCTTATCATAATAATCCGCACAATCTACCAATCTACTACAATCCATTCCAGCAATCCACTACAATATGCCACAATAGGAAACAAGTACAAACGTACCCCAACTTCAACGTACCCACATCAAGTCAAACCGCATTCATGTCAAAACGCAACCAAGTCAAAACGTACCCAAATTAAAGCAAGACCCAACACGAGGTTCAGACATTTACTAAGTTAGTAAAACAGACATTTACCAAGTTAGTAAAAGAACCACAACAATTAACTTCCTAAAATCTCATGTTGAAATATGTTCGAGTTGCTAGTTGTTCTTTGAAAAAAAAATATCGTGTTTTTTTTTGGGGGGGGGAATCATAACAATTAAGTTGTATAATGCCTGTGATACCCCCCTCCCGCTCTCTCTCTCTCTCTCTTTCTCTCTCTCTCTCTCTCTCTCTCTCTCTCTCTCTCTCTCAGAAAATCAGTCGCTTGTAAATATATACGTGCACATGCTATTAGCAGCTTGTCTGTCGTCATAATGCCATTTTTATATAGATCCCAGTATTAAAATTTCTTCTGTTTTGTAACGTATTTTGTTCCTGGTATTTCCTTAGTGTTTTTCTTAAGCAAGGGCTTCCGTACAAGCAGACGCAACGGAATATATTTCAAGGAAATTGTCGGTCAGTGAGCTTTACTATGATAATTAGCATCCTGGCAAAAATCACAGAAATGAACGTAGAGAAAATCATGATATCGACAACATCATATACTTGATGCTCAGATTAAAAAGTTACCGAAATGTAATAATTGGATGTGGATAGATTGCAGGTGTGTATTTCCAGTTCAGATGATCCGATTAATGTAAACGTTTGTAGGAATACCTGTATTTTAAAGCATCTAAATATTTTATATTACTCCTTAAAATTGCTAGTATTTAACAAAACGAGACGCTTATCACTGATGATTCAAGCTGATCAGATCATTGGTTCAACGCCTAATTTGCCGAAATAATGTGGTTTACTTTCTGCCAGTGCTAATACAACTTTCTTCACTTTTAAATTGGAGGGTGAACTGCAAAAAATATATTCCTTGTAATAAATCGCAGAAATCAATTACATTTTGGAATGGTAGTATTGTGGCTAATGAGTACGTTTTAAACTGGGTACGTTTCGGCGTTCATAGATTCGTTTGACTTGGGTACTTATTGTCTTGAGAACGTTTTGACTGTAAACTACAATAATCGACTATGAATAACCTACTGCAATCTTCTACAATCAAGCTGGAAACTACCACAGTTTTCCAATATATATATATATATATATATATATATATATATATATATATATATATATATATATATATATATCACAATCCTTTATAATCTACCACAATCGAATGAGATCTTTTACAACATGAATAGGTCAAAATCGATCAGTATATATTTAATGTTTATCAAATAAGCTCGCATAAATAGCTTTATTCAAGAGTACAATAGGCATGATGCAAACGAGTTTATAAGCATTATAAATTGTAAAATAATATAATTATTTCTATTAGATTTCTGGTAAATGACCGATTTGACCATTACGCGGATAGGATAAGATAACAATATTATAACTTAACTTGGCACATCATAATATAAGCATGGTTGCTACCTAGGAATATTCATGGAATTTTTGTTTTGTAAATATATTGTGTTCCTTAGATATTTTTGAAACATCCAAGGCAACTTGTAGGTGTGAAATTCAGGATCCAAAATAATAAAGTCACAAGGGTTAGTAATGTCCAGTGTAATCTAAAGGCGTGAAACCCATGTCCCAAATCACAAGCTGTTACTTGTAGTGTCTTTCATCGTATTAAGCATAAAGTGAGAAGCTATACTGAGCATGAAAAAACAAATATATTGTTATAGAAAATATTATAATCTCACGACTTGTACTGAAAGAAGTTTATTGCTATATTCCATAGATTGACTGGAAAGGCCGAAAACCGAGAGAGATATGCTTTATTTTATTTTCGGCCCCGTTTCATGGCAGATACGTAACCGCGATTACGGGACTACTCGACCCATAACGAACTCGGCCTACCCAAATCGGCCCGAAACGTACTCGGCCCATAACGTACTCGATCAGCACGAGACCGAAAGAGTGACTATTCCTCATTTTTTGTTCAAGTAAAACAATGAAATTTCAAACATTGCTGTTATTCTTTCAAAAACAAATATATCCATCAATAAACAGAATACTTAGTTCTGACAATCGTCTCAAAGCCATGTTCCGTTATGTACATGTTTTATTTTACTACACTGAAGATGAAACGTCTGTGAACAGTTTTTGCTTTCATTCAATATCATCTTCCGTCCATCGGATCGACCAAATATATAATATTTGACCCTACTAATTAAATTTGGTTTGTCAGCTGTTTTTGAAAAGTATTTGTACATAAAAGTTCTGGCACAGAACACGTGCTATGAAATTTTAATTCCGTAACTGAAATTTGTTTCCTAAAGATCGTTTTTCGGAAATACTCTTTCAAGATGACAATAGTGGGGACATCATATAAGCCAGGGAACTTCCAGCTTTATTTTGTTTTTCGTGTTATAGGGGTACGTAATATCAAGTATAATCTATACTCATTTTGATGACGTAAATATCGTTATGGACGATTAAATCATTTTATCTCGAGTATACGTGATGACTGATGCTGACAAAGGTTTGTTACACAGATTATTTTTCCATGAATCAAGTGCCTCCCAATCTGGAAAATTCAATACAGAGGAAGAATATATTTATCATACATCTGACTTTCTTCTTGAATTCCCCTGAACTTACTGCAGACAAAAGATATAGCAGTGCCTTGTTTCGTTATATGACTACTCGTTTTGTGAAATCCATAAAAAGAGAATTAAAATAAATTTTATAAACCTTAGGATTCCTTTAGACAGTTACTTCCATCTGTAGCCTTCTTGCTCTCTATTAATTTTGTCGTCGAGCGTGCGTTTAAGCCATACCTTCCAAAACTTTGTTTATGTGGCCGTATTCGGAGGCTTTGGACTTGTCAATTCAACTGATATAAATTGTTAGTTTGTTTTGTTTTTTTGTTTGTTTTGTATTTGTTGTTTTCTTGCATTATCTCCATTATGTCCGTGATATTAATAAATATTTATGTGTTGCATATATTTAAAAATTACAAAACGATTAAATATTGAAATATGTTCAAAAAGTCTCTTTTTGTATGATACCCATTACTCCGATATTCTCTACACACAATGAGATTGTATAGGTTTTATTTTTGGACCTTGATAGGTTTAAGAATATACGGGATTTAATTCACAATTTACTGTAAGTTCCTTTCGAATTTTCACTTTGTATTCTATGTAATTTGTTGAATGTTACTACACTTGTTAGTTTCGCTGTTTTCTGTTACTGAGTTTAAGACCATACAAAAGTACAACAAGTATCCTACTATGTATCGCTAACATTTTGCATCGTTAAGCTCGATATAAAGAACTGCCCTTTGATAGTATTAAATATCTTTCTGCAAGACATCCTCATACATTTTGTTTGAAAGGTACAATACGGTTTAATTAAAAAGATTATTTTTAACGATTTTAATATAGCAATAAATATTGAAAACCAGCAATTAAACTGTCGATTTAATATTGTGTCAATTATTTTCTCCACACACAATATAACTTAACTTGTTCATACTCTGCAAGAATTACCTGATCATGAAGAGAGACATGCCACTAAGACAACATTTTATCTCTCTCTCTCTCTCTCTCTCTCTCTCTCTCTCTCTCTCTCTCTCTCTCTAACATTCCACGTAAGTTAGCTAGTGTTAGTTGCATCTTGCAAGAAACGGCTGACATTCGCGAGAGGTGCCTGTTCTAATTAAAATAATACTTGATTGAACGTGCGCAGTAGAAGCACATTTGAAAAAAATAAAAATCACTCTAGCCCTTAACGGGATACACCATTTGCGCCGCAGATGCACCCCACATAATACAACATAACGCAACCTGCATGGAGCTTATTCAACAACACTTGAGTCGAAATTAACGGCACCTTGCGTAACGACTACTCGTCGTCCACAAGAATGTTCAGGTATTAAAACTCCGCGTAGATAACATACGGGACTTTTGTGTTGGCCTTGGATGACGTGAAATTTCAAAATTTTCTTGCTAGGCTCTGGCATGATTGTCTGCTGCGTCTTTTTATTGATTTTCCCCACAATCAAAATCACGGTCTTCAAGCTGTGCTCTTCGAGTCTCCCATTCGACGTAGGGGTGTCTGTTCAGTCATCATACGTTCATTACAATTCAACTCCGCACATATTACTCAATTACTCAGGTGTTTACCCAGCCAGGTTTTATCTCCTTTACTCGGATACCCTTGGGTCCCAACTCGCAAATCACCTCTGTTGACATCTGCATTCCTGACATCGATACACAATCTGCACCTATTCTATCCAATGGTTATGTCCAAAACGGGGCCTATTCTCAGCACGCCCGAATTGGGGAGAATTAACTCAGTCTTGGAAGACCTTCAATACCTTCTTTGTGGATTTCTAGTTCCCCGGGTTCAACTGAACCATTGCTATTTCATGATATTCCTTCTTAGGATTCTGCAAGTGTACTGCTATGATATCCAAAACAATGGCATTTGCCCCAAAATCGTGAAGGCCCTCGGCAATTCCCCGACAAATATATCTACCGGCTCCAGCTACTAAAGCTATCTGCTGCTTTTCTGTGATTCACGATACAAACTTTCCCCCACTTCCTCTGCAATTCTCCTACGTTCAAAATCTAAAGCTGTAGTAAAATGTGACTCCTCCAAGTGGATCGATCATGTATGAGATCTGCCAAAGAATCAGGGTCGATGTTTAAGTCTTTCAAGGATAACTTTGAAGCGTTGTTCCTGACCGAGTTGGGCTCCCTTTCATTCCTTCAGTTATCTGTAGAATATCTAGTTCGGTAGCCGCTCATATGGCATCCTGGTGACGTGGCCTGCTAATCTCAAATGTGATTTCACCAGCTGTGTGTGGATCCTTGGAATGCTGGCTAGTCTTCTAAACTCATTGTCGCGGTCCCCGTCCTCCTACTTGTCCTCTATGTCAGTTTCATCTGGCAGCCTATGTGAAAATGGCTCAGCTACCTAGAATTGCATCTGTACAGGTTCCAGGTTTTGAAAGCACATTGCGCGGTTGGCAACACAATGGCTTTACAAAACTTTGTAGACGGATACTCCTGCACACGAACGCATTTACACGTAGTCATCAATAGGTCATGCTGCTTTAGCAATTCTGGCTATGGTTTCACCATCGATGTGGACTGCACATGACAGTGTGCTGCCTATATATGTGAACGTGTCCACTGCAACGAGGGTTTGGTCATTTAGTGTGATAGCAGGCTCTAATCAAGTTTTTCCTCCTGCAGGTTGGTGCATCAATTGTGTCTTCCTAATGCACATTGAGAGACTGGAATTTTCACAAGATGAAGATAAATCGGATACAATGTTGTATGTCTGACTCAGATTTTGCATTCAGGCACAAGTCGTCATAAAACAGGAGATTACTAACGGTCGCTTCCTTTGATTTATTCTTCACCTCTACTATTTTCAGATTTAACAGCTTGCCGTCAGTCCGGTATCTTATTCGATCACAGTGTCATAATCAAGGACGTTATCAGCATGGCGTATAACGTCATTCTGAATAGGATAGGGGCCAACATAAAGCTTTCCTTAACACCATTGGTGAACAGGAATGATTGAAGTAATTCACCGCCGTCCATAGCACAAGCATGCACGCGAGTATGGAATTGGCGATCCACTGCGATCAATTTCTTCGGGCAACCAAATCTTACCTTCTTCTAAATGCCTCCACGGCTGATTGTGTCAAAGGCTTTTGTGAGGTAGATGAATTTCGCGTACAGGTTGGAGGTCTGTTCCTAGCATTTCTCCTGGAACCGATGAGCTACAAAGATAAATCATTGATGTGGTCACTCGTCGTTTCTTGAAACAACACTGTCTAACAAGAGGCTTTGATCAATGTGATGTACGAGACGATTCAGCCGAATTCCACCAAGGAATATTCCGGCTATTGACAGCAACTGGATGTCCCGATTGTTGTCGATAGTATGTTGCGTTTCCGTTTGTACAAGTGGACCATGGATGCATCCTTGCACTCCTGTTGTATACTTCTATGATTCCACTTTGATTGGAAGAGTTCGGTCCGTTTATGTGTCGTGTGCTCGAATCCGGCTTTGTAGACTTATGCTGGTATAGCATCTGTTCCAAGTGCTTTGGCATTTGACAGCAAATGGATCGACTTCAATTTCAGAACAATTCAGCAACATCCTCAATCATCAGCCATCTGTAAGGGAGGTTACAATCGATTGCCCCATTATAGCTCACAAGAAAGACATTGTTCTACCTCCATCGCTCGCATCGCTCAGCTACAAGCATATATGGATAAATATTTCCAGCCTCATTGAATCTTTAAGAGGCTTTATTATGAATTGTTTCGCACCTTAGCTTAGGAACAAATAAGAGGTTTTGAACTGTGTATAGATATTGTTGCACCGAGAATCCTGAACGCTTGTGAATACATGCATCGTGATATGTTATATGTCGTTATCATTAAAGGAGGTCACCGAGACCCATACTGGATTCCACCTCAGCCACTTTTTATGCAAGAATGACCGAACAATTGAGTTATTTTGCGCGCTGTTTGCACTAAACCCTTGCAGAAAGTCATCGAACGAATTGTATTTCACATTTCCTGGCTCCGATGATCTAGTGGTTAGAGCGTCGGCCTCGGATGTCGCGGGTTCGAACTCCGGCCGAGTTATACCAAAAACTTTAAAAAATGGTACTAACAGCTGCCTCGCTTAGCGCTTAGCATTAGGAGGTTAGTGTTAGGACTGGTCGGCCTGGTGTCATGATAATGTGACTTGGTGGGACGTCATGCTACATGTTTACGGCATGATGCCCCAGTGCTAGACATCACTATAGGCTGTTACACTGCAGACATCGTAGCGATATGACTGAAAAATTGTTAAAGCTGCGTTAAAAATCTAAATAACACACACACACACACACACACTTCCTGGCTAAGGCAACGCTTCGTAGTAGTGACCTATATAATCCTAGCAAGGTTACAATAATGCATATTGCAAAAGACTCCAAATGTTCAAACCAAACGCTTTGGAAACCTCTTCACAGCTGCCCGCAGGCACGGTTTGATTAGATATAACAGAAGTCTGTAGTTTTTGAAATAATTGTGTACAGTGTAACCGGATTTGTTGCTTTGTTAACTTGTGCGGTTAAGTACAGTACTATATCATCTATGAGTTAACTGAGGTCCAATCAGTAGTATTATACAATGGTACCATATGTGCACGTCTGTGGTAAACAGATCTATTCAGTATATAGTGATGTGGTATTTGCACTCGTAGCAAGGGGTCACTGTCGGTCTGGTATCATGAAAATTTGATATGGTGGGACAGGATACTACAAGTCTTCGGAATGAAGTCCCAGTCCTAGACATCATTATAAACTACGACACTGAAAACATCCTAGTGACATGGCTAGTCTTAAAAATCTTAATCACAAACACAAAACTACACACACGTGTGGTAATTTTATTTATTCAGTACTTGTAACATTTGCTACAGCTTTGACTCCGTTTTACGTTTGTTCCATTCAGAACCAATGTGTTTGCAAGTGTGTTAGCTTTGGTCTATTCTGCAGCCTCGAGGCATTTCGGGCGTGCGGTGGGTTGCTGACTGTCTCTACTATTCCTTATGTTTATAATTTCGAATGAATATTGATTTCGTGGCGTAGTACAGGATTGTGCAGCGGAATCGTTTCTATGTTAATTAAACGCGTTTTGTAATCCGGAAATCTGCGAGTTCCTCAAGTCTTCTCGGTTATTCTTCCGAACATTCTTTACATGTCATCCAGGAAATCAAGACATTTTCAGACATTGACAAATTCATTTGCCAACACCATGGACAAGTTCATATTCGTCACAGATCTAGTATCCGATGGACTAGCTAGCGGGCAAGTTCAACATCTCGAGAGAGACGGAGAGAAATATGGCATATTTCCGTTCGTAATGTTTTATTCTGTGCAGGTTTTATTCCCTGGGATTTCGCCACCGTACTTGTATTAGAACCCGACTTTAAAATTATATATATATATATATATATATATATATATATATATATATATATATATATATATATATATATATATATATAAACTGCAGTTTATTTCAATTATCATCTGTCATTTCCATCTTAATGTCGAGACTGGATGTGTTAATTTGTATTTCTAACGTGGCCTGTAACAATGTTTTCAGTCAGATTGCTACGATATATGCCGTGTAGCATTTTGTGGTGATGTCTAGCACTGGGGCATCATGCTACAGACATGTAACATTATGTCCCACCCAGTCACATTATCCTGCCACCAGTCCGACCATTCCTAACACTAACCTCTTAGTGCTGAACGCCAATCGAGGAAGCAGTTAATATCATTTTTATAAGTCTTTGGTATGACTCGGCTCTGGTCCCAACCAGCGACCTTCCGCATCCGAGGCGGACGCTGTAACCACTAGGCCACCGGAACGGTCAACATTCTGGCGTGCAGATGTGATAATGTGAATATTTACTATTTAAACAAAATTTTAGCAAATATAGACTAAATACTAATATATATATATATATATATATATATATATATATATATATATATATATATATAGATAGATAGATAGATAGTGTCTGTGTGTAATTATCGGCAAGAGGTATTACTGTGCCAACAAAGAAACAATCAAACATGAGCTAAACATAAAATATAATTCCATTTTAGGGCAAAATTCCTATATTTAAATTGATACAGTTTATTTACTCATCACAAGATAGTACGCTTGCGTCGAACTCTTATTTCATAAGGGCGGACTCAATTTTTAAATCTGCTTGTATAAAATTTGCAAATCCGTGATTTTAATATTAAACTGACTAAGTTTTAGAAAACAAATGAGATGGACACAGGAAAGAAGTGGCAATGTTGGATATAATTTGAAGCAAAATAACATCGTTTTCAACTGATGATTCCTATAAAAGATTGTTCTAATGCCAATTAAAGATCTAGCAATAATACTAATACTACTAATAATAATGATATTAACATTTTGCAATACTAATAGTTACAATAACAGTTGTAGTGCTTGTGTAAAATGTGAGGGGAAAAGAGGGTAAATAAAGACAGAAAATGTATGTACATTTACTTCCCTATTTATTTCACCTCACAACATTAAATTCTGTTGATACTAAAATTATGCAACATCCACCACGAAAACAAAACGTGTATCATGTTAGGTCTTCCAACATGATAAGGACCTGTGCCCAAAGTTTATACAAAATAATATCGGTCCACTTCTTGCAATGGCGCCATTAATTTTTCAGCAAACCGCCATCAACCACTAAAGAATGGCCATTCATATAAGAAGAATCATCACTCAAGAGGTACAAGATTCCATTCACAACGTCAGAAATTTCTCCTATTCGACGTAAAGGTATCCGTTCAGTTATTATGCGTTTACCTTCCTCGCCGAACATCATCATATCGGTGTTAACCACCCCCGGACTTATCCCGTTAACTCTGATCCCCTTGGGCCCCAACTCGCAAGCTAGCACTTCCGTCAACATCTGTACTCCCGACTTCGATATACAATACGCACCTATATTGTCGAATGGTTTATTAGCGCCAACACTCACCACGTTAACAAAAGTCCCCCTACGTTTCTCTGTGATCAACTTTCTCGCCACAACTTGAGCAACGTTTAAATATCCCTTGAGATTGACGTCCAAAAGTAAGCTGATATCTTCTTCACTTGTGTCCAAAATGGAACCCATTTTCATCACACCAGCATTATTGACAAGTAAATCTATAGTCGGAAGACCTTCAATGACTTCTTTCGTGGCTTTCCAATCCCCCAGGTTCACTTGAACCGTTGTTATTTCAGGATATTCATTTTTAAGATTCTGCAGGTTTTCCTCGATGATATCTAAGGCAATGACCTTTGCCCCATGTTCGCGAAGCGCTTCAGCAGTTCCTCGACCAATGCCTCTTCCGGCTCCAGTTACTAGAGCTATCTTGCCTGCAAATCTGCAAATTGACGCCATTTCAACCTGCAACAGATATAATTTTGAGCTGTATAACAAAAAATTCTAATTCAGGTATTCGTGAACCAGCAAATGCCTTGCTATTTTATTGGTTAAGATTTTAGTGCTAGGAGTTGATAGTGCAAGGCTCTATGACACTTGAGGTCATCTGGCACTAAAGAAGGGTTTTGCGTTATATATATATATATATATATATATATATATATATATATATATATATATATATATATATATATATATATATATATATATTATTTTAGTCTAGTTAAAAGCGTAGAGAAAATCCAGTCTATATGGCACTTTAGGATATCTATCACTTGAGATTGGCTTTGTGGTATGGTATCTTCTTCACTTTTGTCCAAAATGAAACTGATTCTCAACACGCCAGCATTCTTCTTGGAATGGCTTCCGGTGTCTATCTAAAAGGTGCACGAGTTGTGTAACATTGCGCACAAATATACATACACTTGCGCACGGAAGGGCTGCATCACATGATCCCAGTTTTGTCTTTGCAAACTTAGTGATGATGGAGTAAACATAACTGTAGCAGAGGAATGTTTATGTTGGTGATTAAAACAGAATTGTAAATGAGTAGAATTGTATGTAGTTTTAGCAGAGACCCATAATTGATTGCTTTATGTCTGATTGTATGTAGGTTTAGCAGAGACCCATAATTGATTGCGTTATGTCTGATTGTATGTAGTTTTAGCAGAGACCCATAATTGATTGCTTTATGTCTGATTGTTGAAGAAAAGTTTTATATAGGCAGCAAAATAGCTCATGGAGATAATGTTTCTTATTTTGTATTGCATTTCCGGCCCTAAATTTATATGGTTATTATACACCAATGAAAATGACATTTTGCATACACACATATACTGACAGAAGGAAATCATTTCTTACAGTTTACTTCGTGTGCGTTGTTGTCGTGACTGATGGAGCCTTTATATATCACAGTAGCACGCGTTCTATCCAGAAGTAAACTTTATACATTATAGCGGTAAATTTAATCACTGCTACAGTGTTGAGTAGATAAAGGTATCTACTTCATACATTATTGACTGTAAACATCATAAATAACTTTCATTGATACCTCTCTGTGGCCGAGTGGTCTAAAGCGCTCACCGTTCCGGATCATTGCCATCAATCTCAGGCTCGGATAACGTGGGTAAGTGAGAAGGCTTGCCAGTAGCTTCTCGTGGGTCGGGGGTTCTTCCCAGGGTTTTCCAGGGTTCTTCCTCCACCAGTTATTCTGGCCGCCATGTATAGCTTATATTGTGCTGAAAAATGGCATTAAACCCTACAACAACAATTCTCCTACTAATACATTTCAATATCTCATTATGAAATGTATAACAAAACAACTTCTCTTCTTTATCTCTAATTTTCACACCATTCTCCTTCTCCCAATCTCTTTTCCTCTGTCAGCTCCTAAGACATGTGAAGGGGGTAGAAGGATTTAAATTAAAGGAGATAATATGGAGAGATTCAACGACCAATGCAGAAAAGAGAGAAGGAATGAAAGGAGAGGAAAATATATAATTGTCCTCTTTCTCAGTTCTTTTATCCTCTCTCTCTCTCTCTCTCTCTCTCTCTCTCTCTCTCTCTCTCCTTTTTGCCTTCAGTCGGCCTGTCCCTTTTAAATAAAAAGCTCACTCTGCGTATTCCTTTGGATTTAGAATTGCAAAACTGACAAGACGACGATTAAGCAAAGATTATATATATATATATATATATATATATATATATATATATATATATATATATATATATATATATATATAGAGAGAGAGAGAGAGAGAGAGAGAGAGAGAGAGAGAGAGAGAGAGAGAGAGAGAGGCACAGAACAGATGAAGGAAAGAAAAGGACTCCGGCGGTGAATCAAAGATCATAATGATTCTGATCAGTTTTAAAATAAATTCAAATGTTTAAATTACCTCCTGTTTCAAATTCCTTTTGTCAATGCCGGTGCATTAATATAGCTGCCGATGTATTATGATTGAACATTCTAAAACTATGCATGATACCGGCGAGAAAACATCCTGGAAGTTACAATATAGCAAAATGACAGTTACTAGTAAGCTGCCCCTGACCGGCACGGGTATGCATATCGCTATAAAGACCTTATTTTTGGTCAGAGAAATGTCATTATACAACCCCTCCTAACCCAACATACGACCGGTGAGTTTTGACATCACCAATATTTTAAACCGGACCAGTCACATAGTAGCAATCAACCCCTAACCCACTCATCCCCATCCCCAGGCCAGGTGGTGTATGGAGGAAAGTTATGTACATAATGTTAAGCTGTAATAAAATAATGTCCAATTATGCAAAAGTATGATGACTTAACATTCTACTTAAGACAATGATCCTGGATCCGATATATTTTAGATACTTTTTTATAATTCCGAATATATCAACTTTGATTTTTGTTTCATCTGCATTTTCGGATCTTTTATTTATTATTTTTGTGTTTTTAGGATTTACGTTCTGGTCGTTGTAATATGACAGATTATAATGTCATAATAATGTTAAAAACTTCTGTAAGCTGAAAACACATCAAGTGTGTATTCAATGTCAAAAGAATAACTTCAGAAGTCTCTTTTGAGGAAATGTGCATACCTTATATATATATATATATATATATATATATATATATATATATATATATATATATATATATATATATATATATATGCCAGATGGTGTGCGTAATTAAAAGCGTATGCTGTTCATGCCCAAAATAATGGTGTGTAGGGAACACACTAGAGACTTGCAGTTGATGGTACGGCCATTTACCTTGCAATACGTTTCACCCATGATGGTAACTTCCCAACTCGGGTTAGTGACAAGTAAAACAAAAAACGTTTTAGTAAGAATGCCGGAAACGGAGGTTAACATTTAATATTCTTTCTATCTAAAAAAAAAATTTCTTCAATCTAGCATTTGGTCAAATCCATGCACTCTGACAAGTATAAACTATGATTCCAACTCGTAAATGATCGCCGCTTATACAATGGCATCCAATGATTGAAAAACTCGTGCACATCTTTTATATTGACTCCATAGTTTCTGTATCTTTGTACGTAAATGTGTTTCGTAAAATTCCTGATATTGTATGTACCACTAAGGCTAGTCAGTTTTTAAATATTTCTCATTCTTATGTGTAAGAGCCGTTGCTGTTTCCATACAGTTGTCTCTCAAATTCTTTTTTGTATGCATGATAATCTTCGCTGTCGTCATTGTCGTCACTAGTTATTTCGATTTAATCGCTCTTTTTGGCTGGTGACTCGGTTAACGGCAGCCAATTAACCATTCCTTGAATATATAAGAATTTCTCACTCTTTGTATAATGACACGGTTAGAAGATATCATGGTCCCTCCATCTATTATCGTGGTTTGGTTATTGGTATCTAGGAGATGGTCGACCTCGGTGTTATTGACCGGATCGGGTAAATAGTAAAATAAATTATGAAATTAATGGATGCAATAGAAGACTTCTGAGCAAAAATATATGATAGAACAACAAAATGTTTTCTATTTTACTAGTCACTTTATATGTAAGCTATAACTGTTTAACCAGTTACATAAACAAATGAAATTGAACATGACATTTGACTTTCTCTTACAACTAGAATTACAAAATTTATGTGAAATGCAATTAGCCGCTGTTATACCGATAAAAGAAATTTCATCATATAATCTAGTGAATGATTTCATCATATCATCTAGTGAATGATTGAACTCAAATTCCCAACAATGTCAGCATATCTTGATGGATTCTGGTAATTTCCGAAATCACCGTTGGTGACAGATCAGCGTTGCCGTATTCTCTCTCTCTCTCTCTCTCTCCAACCTATTCGGGTAAGCAACCGTAACTTTGATGCAGTCTTCTCTCTTTTCCGCTGTGTAGTACAGGTATGGAGCTATTTCTCACTTCAAATAAATATAATACCCATCCTAAATATGTCTCAGGTTTTTTTTCTCTTTCTGGGATCGAACCATATTCCTATTCTTTTACGTCAGGTATCGTCTTACAGTAGTTCAAAAGAACTAAGCTAATATGGTCGTTCGCAACCTGATACACACAAACCTATTATCTTAAAGCTAATGCCTCTCTCCTTTAGCTGCTACTCAGCGTTCCTAACGGGAACCATAACATAACTAGACTTTAGTTAAATTATTACATCTCACTGTAGGCTGTACATTACCAGCTGATCGATGTTGGTAAATAAACGCAGATTTCTCGATTAAGAGAATTCACATCTTAATTACAAAAAAACAATTATGTAATTCGCGTCTTGTCTTCACTATATTAATATAGATATAATAAAATCAATTCTGAGCTTAAATAGTACATAAAATTCAAGACAGATGAATTAATTCTCACAATTCCTGTCAACGTAACTCATAAAATTCCTACAATACGTTATTTCGATTACATGCAAACACTAAATCCGAACACAGTCATGTCAATGAAATATTGTTCTTACATTCTTACAATACACGAGTCTTGTAGCATGCAAGAAAACTGAATGCAACATTAACTTCTGAACACAGTGGAAAATGAAGTACGAATTTAAAACGAATAAATCCAACTACTAATTACAAACTTAAATTAGGAACATATTATATGTGATTGAGACATGTGCCTTTTCGAACTCGCTCTTTCTATGCCGCCTAATCTCTCTTTGGTTATGGGTCTCTCAAATTCTTCCAGACCCACGTCCATTGAACAATTTAGTTAACGAGAAAAATTACATGCTAATCTCTCCTCGTAACCACTCTGACTTTTCTTTCGGAAGAACACTTGGACTGCCAAATCTCGCAAGGGAAATTACTAAAAACATTGAATGTCGTCTGAGAAACGCACCTCCCTCCTTTAACTCTCAAGTCCATCTTTATTATTAACAATTCCCGGCAAATTTCATTTATGACATCTATTTCAAAATGGTCCAAGATGTTTCGGCTACTTGACCTTACATTAATATTCGCCTCTTCTATCTGTCTACCCAATAAAATGTGCTGCGATAAAACATCTACAAACAGTTTCCATCATTACATATAAAGTGCTTCATCGAGTTTCCAAGAACATCCCTAGCTAACGTTTTACGAATCTAGTTCTTAAATTAAATAACAGAAGTAAAACCAACAATTTAAGCAAAGGCACAAACAATATATTTCTCTAAATTGCAGGGCAAGAATTTTTTAGACACTTATAGTATTGTGAAATGACCCTAAATGTTCTATCACAAATCTCGAAAATATAGAATGTTCCCACCGAATTTATAGTCTTTAATGCCCCGATATACCACAATGATGTAAATCCAGAATGTTTTATACGAGTTCTCATTAATTCGAACATAATTAGTTATTAAAGAGTTAATAAACACTTATTAATTCCAAAGAATAATTTAAATAATTGCTATCGGATTATATCTAAACATACTTGTTAATTCGGATGGATGCCATAGACTGATGTAAAATAGGAATTAATTATATGTTTAGCAATTCACTATTTATACACATTTGTACTTTACCCAGATGTGAGACATTCCAATGGAAAAGTAAAAGCAAATTAAAAACAACACTTTTCGAGAATGCTATGAACTCAAAGAGCAATGTCAACATGTTATTTAAAACTTACAATCGTAGACAATGTTAGCTATGTAACAACATGTTTATATAATGTTTATTAATAGTCATTGGGAACTAAGATTGCCATAACCTTGTTTTTGTTTTGTTATTGAGCGTTTAGCGCCATTTTTCAGCACACGATCGGCTATACATTGACGCCTGTTTAACTTGGATTATACCACTAAATAATTCTTTATATATTACCTACATGTATTTCTCCCAGCTGAACTCAAACCAACAACTATAATTCTTAGGGGTGACGGTGCCATTATAGAACATTAACATACATTGCAACTTGTCAAGTGTTACCATGCGAGTTTTTTAATTAGTGGAAAAGGAATCCTACTTTGGCCATGCTTCCATTTCCTGATCAATGAAAACAATTCTTGACCACATTTCGTACTTACTTTACCTGTGCACTTCCGCCACACGGCTTACACCACCACAATAAAATAACTCAACTTTAACAATTTCACAGTCTTACTGCTGCCATGTCTGCTGTATGGCAGTTTCTGGTGATGTCCAGCACTGGTGCATCATGTCGCAAACATGTAGCACCATGTCCCACCCATTCACATTCTCATAACACCTAGCGGACCAGTCCTAACACTAACGTCTTTATACTGAGCGCCAAGCGAGGTGGCTGCTAGTACCATTTTTATAAGTCTTTGGTATGACTCAGCCGGGGTTTGAACCCGCAACCATCCGCATCCGAGACGGACGCTATCGTAGCTTAGGCCGTCGGAGGAGTATCATCCCTTAAGTGAAAAACTTATTTGGATTTAAATCTCTCTCTCTCTCTCTCTCTCTCTCTCTCTCTCTCTCTCTCTCTCTCGTTACTGGTTTGTCATTTCAATACTCACGTGCCTAATGGGAATATTGCGAGTTTTACTATCAAATCGTCCCCTTACATGTGTACAAGGGACAGTTTTAATTGACAATAATACAACACCGCTTACGCTTATAAGAAAACGCCTTGGCATCAAGACGAGTACAATTATCTAAATACTACTCTCCTTGTCTACGTGATGTATCGGGCAAGCTTTCTCACATACTCCGACTGGTTGAGCCAAATCCCCAACCCACGCGGATCCGGACCGAGATACGAGTGATCTGTAATGGCGAGAGTCGTGTATAACTCGGCCGCACGGGGCTCCCTATAAAAATTTAACCACTTGATATTTAATGACATTTTAAAAAAGCTGAAATAATGCAGAGGTTGTTATCAATACGTACTTGAACCGCTGAAATCCCTATAATGTCTGCTAAACGATGACGGATAGCATTTTCCTTCCAAAGGTGTGAATAGGAACAATGCTGATTAGTACAATATTACCGAGGTCGCTTTGCAGGGTCAATCAGTGATCGCACGTTCTGTGTGCTGTTTCACGCTATTCACGTGACTTAATACGTAGTATGTTATGTGCAAATTTATAGTATGATTTGTCCAGCGTACACACATTTTATTCCTGGTTTTCCCCATAAGAACAAGGCATGTTTAGGACAAACGCTTTTTCGGTGCATAATATATCCCACCCACCCACACTTAGTATTTGTACTCTTCTAGTTTTGTTGTTTTTGTTCTTATAATGAACTACATGAACTGCAACGTTGCAGAGAAAATTCTCCTGCACTTTATTTCAAAACTGTTAAACTTAGTTTAATTGCACAACTGCTCAGATGTACGTTTTTGTAGATATTAAATGATTGGGTAATTATACTTTTTCTTTTTAGTACGTATTTGTTATTCAAACGACATTATTGATGATGCTACCAATCTCTTTTTTTTATATCTACCAATATATCAATTTAGAGTTTAGTTTCATTTGTATTTTCAGACAATTTCATTCTTCTTCCTGGTTTTAGGAATTAGATTCTGTCTGTTTTGAATATCTGAGAGTTTAATGTTGTTGTTGTTGTTGTGGGGCTTAACGCCATTTTTCAGCACACGATAGGCTATACATGGCGGCCAGTATTAATGGTGGAGGAAGAAACCGGGAAATCCCCGGAAAGAACTACCGACCCACGAGAAGCTACTGGCAAGCTTTCTCACATATCCACATTCGCCGAATCCTAGACTCGAACCCACGCAGACAGAGGTGAGATGGCAGTGATCCGTAACGGAGAGTGCTTTAGACCACTCGGCCACCCTGGGCCCCCAGAGTTTAATGTCATATTTATATTGACACAATGTCTACAAACTGCACATAACAGTTATGATTTCAATATCAAAGAATACATTTTAGAATTATATTTTGAAAATGTTTGCATACCGTTATTCTTGTAAAATTATACACCAAGCGCTATGTTTTCCTTTTTTAATAAAGAATCTGATCCTTTGTAGTTACTTAAATCGTTTTTGTTGTAGCAAAGTCTTTATTACTGAATCATAGTCTGACCGACATCGTTACTGTAATTTTAAATGAAAAAACGAACAAATTTATAACGAATTTAAAAAGTTAGCTTTAAAAACTCCAGATACTTTTTTATTTGGATTTACAGCCCGTCAAAACCAGGCAAACAACTGATACATTATTGGTCCTCATGATATAATCCCTCTCATAACACATGCATTGGAAGATACCTTATATATTTGCTTATAAGTTGTAAGACGAAATAATTTCAAGGATTTTCAACCCTTAGGAATTGTGGCCATAGTCGGCAGCAAATTATTATCATTTGTACAAATTTGCACGCCCTTTATATCAGATTCCTCATGTACTATGTATACGAGTTTGATTGGCTGAGTTTGATATGATTTTGCATCTGATTGGCTGAGCTTGATATGCCTTTGGAAGCCATATTTCTGATCTGATTTTGATCAAACTTTAAATGTGGGTTTTTGTTTTTATCGCAATTGGAATGTTGGCTTATATCATCAAGATTTTGGCCAATTTAAAAGTAATATTGCATTTGATTGGCTGACTTTCTCCCCCACTCTCAAAGGCATATATTTTATCTATTGGGTTTATTATCAACAACGCCTGGTAGACTTTAATTATTAGCAAGGGACAATGCATCAATTTTGTATTCTTTTTAAAGATTTATTAGGATTTTATAGCATTTCTATCAGTATTATAGAATTAGTATCAGGGTATAGTAAATTAGATAAAATCATGGGAGATAGTTTACATAGAAAGTCTCCTTCCGATACTGACTAATCTAACCTGCTTAGGCCCCAAAAATATGCATTTCCTGTCAGCCAACCATCCTATTTTTCGTTTCCGAACGCTAGAACTTCGCTCTCTCCCATATAAAAAAATACCGAAATTAATTTGTGCCTCTAGTTTAGCCTAGTACTTGGTGTGCTTAGTACATTATATACACTTATCATTATCATATATATAATGTTTAAAAAAAAAATAAGTACAAAAAAATCAATACCTACATACTCTAATTTTAAAACCAGTGCAATAGATTTTTTTTGTTTGCCTTAATGAAATAGTCAAATGTTAAGTTCTGTACGTCCCATTAACAATAACGGACATCACAACGCATGTGATTTTACGCTACGATTGCTGAAATAACCCTGAAATTACAGAATTAATGGTAAAATAGTAAACAAAAATTCCAAATGTACAATTAATTTGGTCATGTCAAGATAATTGGCTTGTCTACAAATCCCGACTTTCAGTGTTTCTTTTAGAAAATGTCCAATAATGAAAACACACTGAAGGCAAAATGGACACTCAATCTTTTATAAAGTTCCAGGTTTTTGTATTTTTAGTTGCAGCTGCCAAATTGAACAGTGGATCAGAATAATTTAAAAAACATTTAAGACCTTTATGCCAGGTTACTTTCTATTAAATTTTCATCAAAATCTGTCAAGAGGTTTTTGGGAAGAAGCAGTCAGAAGATGTTTCTAATTTTAGTAATGGCAATCATATTGGATGTTGGATTGATATCCATTGTATAAACTTTTAAGGCCTTGATGGCCGAATGCTCCCTGTAAAATCATGTTGCAAATTGCTCAAGTAGTTTTTTGAGAAGTTAGAGATGACAAATGCTAATGGACGATGCATGACAGACAATGGATGAAGTACATAAAACAAAGAATCATGCCATAAACTCACTTGGCCATATTTGCAGGTAAATTAATGAAAGTCACTTACAAGATCCTCGTCCTCATCTTCATCTGTTGGCATTTCTTCATCTTCTTCTTCCTCCCTTTGCACAAACTTCTGTGCTTCCTCTTTAGTTACATTACTCTCCTCACACTCAATCTTAGAAATCAATCCCTGCTTGTCTGCAATAAGATTTAAGGTGAAGGCATGGCTATAGTAAGAAATGTGTTATCTATAAATGATATATAGTTAGGAAAGGTTTAATTGAAACACCTTCAAAAGTTATATTCCACGGAAGTATATACTTCACAAATTATGTTTTTGATGCCTTGATCTTGAAGCAAGGGACCTGGCTATGCTACCATAATGACAGTAAGAGTTGCGACTCGAGAAAATGGTTTTTGTGTCCCAAGACTTATATGCACATAATAAAATGCATTTTCAGAGTCCAACCACTTAAAGACACAAAACTTTCAAGACAAAATTGACAAGATTGCCATAGTTTACTCAGCAGTGCCCAGCTCTTGCTCACTTACTACATCATTAAACTGTCATAAAATAAAATCATTTTTATGTTATTATTTTGCATGTACATAGTTTCTGCTTTCTCCAACACGAAACAAAATAATGGCAAGTAAGGACTTCACAATTCATGGGCTTCATAATTCATGGCAAATAAGGACTTCATAATTCATGGACCACTAAGAGTTTACCTGTAACCTGTACTACAGTGCACAGTACTTACACAGTGCAATTGCTTAGCAACACTTATATCCTTATTTATTCTCAAAATTACTTGATGCAAATTTTCCTTTATTCATCGTTCTTATCAAATGGCATTCTTCGTCTTCACAATTTAGTTGTTTTATTTACTTGAGCAGCAGGAAGGGTGAACCCTACAACTTTGCAGAGACCTTATTTTTGAAATTTAAGGGTTCCTACGAAGGCTGAAAAAAAAAGTTTTTGCCTTAACAGTAAAAACTTCTCTAATTGACCAGATTTTTTCTGATTTTTTCACGTGCTGGTCACTACGCGTATGTCGTTCACCCTTCCTGCTGCTATAAATTAAACAGCCATTATAGATATTATCAATAATGAGTATTGGAGAACCACACTCAGCTAAATTAGCTCGAGAGCGACTAAAGGCAATTAAAAAATATCTACCTGTTCCTGATTCTGTTAAGCAACAACTACAATCGCGTCAGAAATATCAAGTTGAATTTGAGGAGGATACAAAAAAATTATTTAAACCTATCACTGAGACCACTAAAGGTATTCAACCTGTGTTAGAGAAAACCGCTGAAGCAACTGAAAAAATAGCAAGAAGAACAAAAAAGACAAAAAAGATTCTTGAAAAACTTCCAGCCGAAATAGCTGCTGCGATGCCAGTCCCGGAAATACCTGAGGATGAAGATCAACCTGAAGGTGCTGAAGCAGAAGGTGATACTCAACAAAAACGAGGACAAGCGCGAGTCATGGTTAACATATCCGATAAATTTGTCGAAAATATCATTGATGATATCAGACAGATCAAAAATGTAAATCAATTAGCTATGAGTGCTGTGAAAAGTTATGATAATCGAAAGCAATATTTAAAACCTGAATATGCTGATAAACCTATAAGTCGCGATAATTGGTACAAATGGATATTTCGCATACACCATGACGTTGATCAGGCTAGAAATAGTGATCCAAGATATATTGAGTATATTCATACAATAGATAATTATGTTTCCTTTATACAATTATCACCAGAACAACAACAACAAATACTAAAACAACAACAACAATATCAACAACAACAATATCAACAACAACAAAAAGAACAACCAAAACAAAAAGCACCACCAAAACCACTTGAGCAATCACTTCGTGATTATCCAGGATCACCAAAATCACGAATACCAATTCTATCTCCAAAACCACAAACACAGCAACAACCAATCCAAGCAAAAATTGAGGAAGAAAAAGAATATTGGCCGTCAGACACCTCTCCTGGCGCAACTGGAAGTGGTTTAGGAAGTGATCTTATTAATTGTCCCAATAACGTTCTTGCTGATGTTGATCGACTAGAAATCCTCATTGGAGGAAAAAGAGCTGGTAATAATTCATCAGAAATCATTAATGAAGCAGCTGGTATTTGTAAACGATTATTTACAGGCGGTATCATGGATATTAATGTATATCGGTCTCTCATTAATGAAATCAGTGACGATGTCACTTATGACTACCACAGTGATTAGATACAATTAGTGATAAAGTCATTTAATAACAAAATGATCGTACATGGTACTCAACGTGGACCTACCATGGTCAGGGTAATAAACTCTCGATTACCGGTATACAAAGCGACCTACGCAGATGGACTAGGTGATATTGTTCAGGGTCTGTTTAGAAGAATAGCCCCAAAAGCAATACCGATCGCAAAGCAACTGGGAATGAAAGCTATTGATGTTGTTCGTGAAAAAGGTATAAGCGCTGTTGGTAATATTGCTAGCAAAGCATTCTCAGCAATCAAAGATAGACCATCACGATTAATACGCAGACCACAAGCGACCCGACCTCAACCTGTGAAATTGGCTAGCACTGAAGTGATGCCCGCAAGTGTAAGTAAAATAATAAATCAAGCCGCTAATCAAAAACTAGCGGAGTTGGCTGATGTACCAATGTCGGAAAAGGAAAAAATATAACCGCTAGTCTGATAGCAGGAAGTGGTCTCTCTTCGAGGAGTGGTCTTCGTGTTAGACGAAGACGATAATAATAAAGATGTTTAAGCGCATATCTGACCCCGCGTTTGACATGGACGCACCAGTTCTCAAAGATGAGTCTGTGCGCGATTATCAGTATTATTCTTATGACGCACGACTGCCAAATCAGCGTGGACGAATCGAACTACAGGTTCAGGATACAAGTAGGTATTTCCTACCAGC
>JAECUM010031279.1:0-13954 GCA_016617855.1 Megalonaias nervosa | reverse complement strand
ATATTCAGTTACATAGAGAACATTTGCTAACACGTACACCGATGTTAAATGTAATAAAACTTGAACATAAAGAGAAAAGAGGCACTTTATCTAGTTTATCAAAGGTAATAACGACACACAACTTCATATAAGACAATGTAATGGATGCACATTTAAAAAAGTACCGACTAAATGTTAAATACACAATACATTCAGCAACAATATCCCAAATGTGCATGCAGGATTATTATGCCAAAACCTCAACCATTTTAAAAACCGGACATTTGAAAGTATATCTCATTTCATCATATTATTATCTACTAAATAAGGTATAATTTACACAGATCATAATCATATAGGATTTCAGTAGATTGGGAAACAACTTAAAGACGAAGGCATCATATAGTTGTTTTTAATTCCTTGGGACTTTTTATGCAGCACAAACTGAACAGATTAAGGAAAATAACATCCAGTTCTTCAGTTGCCATTTTTAGCACTGTCTTTAGTATTCATTCATCTGTACAAGTAAAATGAAGAATTGTACTTCACTGACATGTGTTTATCTAGTCGTGATTTAATTTGGTGTTAGGGCTGATCATTTTCTTTTATATTTATACCCATTGTTCGTATCGAAGAAATATGTCAAGGTACGAAACTAAATTACTTTGCGAATATAATCGAGAAAACCCACAAAAACTTGCCCCTATTTCAAAATATATATTTTTTTCAACCTAGGAGTACTTATCAATGCTTTCGTGTTCTTGCATTTGATAGTCTGAGATACAGTTTCTATGCATTTGTCTAAAAGCTGACTTGGCAACTTGCTGCATCCATTCTTGCGGCGAAGGTTTTGCCATGGCTTTGTGCAAATATTTTAGCTCATAATCGGTGAATGGTTTAAAAATTGTTTGAATTTGAAAGAGGACGGGATGATTTGCTTGCATTAAATACAGCATTAACAATTTTGCTTTGCCGTAGGTTTATTTGATCCCTGCTAATTGGGAAAAAGGACTTAATTGGGTCTAATATAGTATAGTGTGCTTTCACGTATCATTGTCGCTTATGAGAGTCAACCTTCCTTAAATGAAATTACAATTCATAGAAATTCGATCCACTCATGGAATAATATTGGAATTCTATATATTAAAGGATGGTATGTGGATAGAAAAATAAAATTCATGTACCCAACCGTATTCCTCTTTTGTTCTTGTTTTTAGAAATGTCTTGCCAAATTGTCTCTTATATTGGAAAATGAATAACCCGATGATTGTATATCTCCCAAGAAAAATCTTTCCAGCTTTAAGAAAGTCCATGTCAGAAGATGTTCAAACCACACACGTGTGCGACACTCAATATCAACAAAGATCAGGTCTCACTATTCTGCCACTATTATTTTCTGGGTAGAGTGAATAATTGCAAATATTGATCCACCGTGAATAACATCAATCATGGAATTCGCATAACAATATCCAGATGATAATTATACTCTTCTTTTTGTGCACCAGAGGCCAAAGATCAAGATTACCAGAATTTTTGGCTTGATCAATCGTGTAATATGAATCAACATCTTAGGACCAATCTGCGTAACTGAACATGGGCGGGAGAGAGAGAGAGAGAGAGAGAGAGAGAGAGAGAGAGAGAGAGAGAGAGAGAGAGAGAGAGAGAGAGAGAGAGAGAGAGAGAGAGAGAGAGAGAAAGACTTATCATTTATCATCAAACAAGCAGTATGCAATATGTGCTGCAAAGTTTGACGTGGTAAGAGATGCACCATTGGGGCTTGATGTAAAGTTAAGATATCAGACCGCCCAGCGTTTCATCTATTGGATATACTTGTCAGCCATTAGGTGATACATTTTGTATGCCAAACAAGGATTTACAACACCAAATTTCTTCAACTACATGCCAATTTCCAAGCCTAAAGGTACTGTTGGAGGTTGACTTGATAAAGTTGTTTAGGCAAGGCATCGCAAAATGTCCCCAAATGCATGTAATATGCTCTTGTTTTAAGTCGTTTGAAAACTGAACAAAATCAGTTGCTAATTGTATAAAATGAGCATCTCGTGATCGTAAATAATAGTGCAGTGAAAATATTTTCACTCAGTGAAGTAGATGATGAGGTGAAATCCTTATCCCTTTTAGGTAGTCGCTGTAGTTGTTCACCTTAGTATAGGTTAGCATTATATATACTATATTAACAGTACATTCCTTTCCAGTAAAATAGTTCGCATGAGCAAGTGCACCTAGAGATTATAACTCATTGATATATTATTCCATTTGGAATTCACAGATTTGTTATACTTATAGTATGCAAGTGTTATATAAAGTATTCCTTACCTTGGCACGATCGTGCTTGCATGACTTGGTAAAGGAACATGTAGAAAGAGTATAATGAAGAGATGTCTGGGTGCGCCGATGAGGAGGGGACAGTTTTAAATAGAAGAATCAACTTTCGCAGAAATGGAGCCAGGGTTTTTGCAGCATTGTTATAAGCACTTGGGCATATTTAAAAACAAAATAGAAAGAAGCTGATAATAGACCTTATCTCGAGCCCGCCCACGAACTTCGGTTTATATAAGTAACGATAAATGCGCACACAATCTATATTCAAACTCCTATTAGGGTGGTGTTAAACGGCATGGAAATAAAGTAGCTCTAAAAATAGTTTACCTTCAGGACAGTCAAGAGTGTTGACGTACAACCTGAGAGACACACAAACAGACTCCCAATTTATCACTGTCGAACCTCAATCAAGGCGAAACCGTCATGGGTACTTGCATATTTCAATAATTACGTACCAGGAAAGTATGTGCAAAATCGAAACGAGGTAATGAAGTTGAAATATGTTTAAACTGAAGTCATGCCAGTATGTCCTAACCACACGTGTTCATTCCAATTGATTACAACCAATATAAAAATGGATACCAAATCGGGGGCACCGCTTCCATGAATGCACAACATTATCATACAGCTTAGAGAATTTTAGAGATATTTCTATTCGTACCTTTCGGAGATTTGAATCTACGCATATGCCGCCATATATAGTGTCTCCATGTCTGTAAGTTACAAGTCCTATACCATCTCGACCATTCACATATCACCAAATATATGCTATTTTGTCAGTGGTACAGATATGCGTGCGTAACAGGTACACCTATTAATTGATTCGCATCTAAGTACACAGTTATTCTTGAGACAGATAAAGCTATATTGAATGAATTACAACGAATTAAAATATCCACCAAAGAGAACGGAAGGTGCTATCCCTGGATTCCACAAGGGAATACTTGATAATATTAACATAAGTTGTATAAACACGAAGATATAACTCTATCACACAGGCTGGATATTTTAAGTCTTCTTCCACGGAGATCTGACCACGTGTCAGCGTTTATAAGGCACATATTGCTTGCATGTACGCACCAAACCCCAATACCCTATCGACCATGATTAAATCACATATAATGGTACGATAACTTCCGTGTTATTGTCATTCATGCATAACAGACACACTCGCATATCGACCTAGTAATTAACTCTCATCTAAGTATAACGAATATATAATAATGCAGGTAAGATAATTTCAAGCTGTGCTCAACCAACGTTTGAACACTGGTCCGCGGTTAAAGCAGTGATAGCCTTGCCTGCACGCACCAACCCCCCAATAACCTCTCGACCAAGCACGTGTCCCCAAAAGGATGCTTCAAGGTGTTAATAGAGACACGGGTGTTATCGACCCTGTAATATGTTCTCATGTAAGTAATATTCACTGCGGATTCCTTCGCCAGCAATTAAGGCATATAAACATTATGATGGTGAATTACGAATATATACCATACGGACTTTCACCTCCACAGTTTGACGTACTTGGTAAAATAAAGCATGACTATAATGTTTGTACTATATATTCATTAGATGAAGAAGAATAATTACGCAAATGAACGACACCACAAACCTTTATATATATATGAATTGTTACTTTTGCCACAAAAGTTTTTTATTTTATTCCTTTCTGCTGTCTTATAACAATTCATGTTTACGTATTGTTCCTACCAACGATCACTATGATGCCAATTTTTCACTATAATAAATCCAATCAAAATTCATATTCATTGCTATTAAGCGGTCAATATCGATCAGAAATCATCCCTTTCTTCATTTCTCTCTACCAAATGTTATCGACGCTTATCATCGACTATGAATTGTTACGCGGTTCATGTTGAGCCAATGGTCCTAAGATAATCAGTATGCATTGTACCCTTCTTAGTGTCTGTGAAATTGAATCGGTGATAAAGTGATCAAAAAAAGAGAATCTAATTGCTTCAGCACTGATCCCTTTATACTGTAAGTATTAGGTACTTTTAATTGCAAAATGTTTTGCATAGTCCCTCCATTCTTACAATGTAGAAGATCTCGGATTGTTTACAATTAATTGTTTATTGGTAGCTGTTCGTTAAAACCGGTATCAAGAATTATGCTTATTCTTCTGCAAACATTGGCAACCGTTTTTACGCTCCAAAAGAAGCTCTAAACTCAAAGCAATATGAAGGGACGTGTGTGACAGACACACCCGCACGTCGAACTAGTTATTACTTCTCGGCTAAGAAGATCGAATATTATAATGCAGGTTAGATAATTTTAAGTCATACTATACTCAATGTTAAGCTCAGGTCAGCGGTTAAGGCACAGATTAGTTTGCCTGCACACCATACAATGAAATATAACGTACTTCGCTTTAGTTCTTACGTTGATCTCCCTCAAAAAATTAAAACAAAAAATGCTGTATCAATTTCAAAAACAATGATAACTAATGTTATCGTTGGGCAATTTTGTCTGCAAGACATCCTCAAAGTTGTAACTACGATCGCGTTGCAAAATATTTGCCGTACAAAGATGAGCTAAATTTTACCGGAATAACTTTTTCAGTGGCAGATAATCAGATACTAAAGTTAGAAAAGAATTTTCAATAAATGTTTTTGGACTAGATGAAAAAGAGAATGTTTAACCCGAGATATATTTCAGCATTTGCTAGTCAATCAGCTACAAATTTATTATTTGATAAAGGACATTACTCATGGATAAAAAAACATTAACGGCCTATTTGCAGACAATATAATAAAAATAAAAAATAAGAAATACTTTTGTTATAAATGCCTACAAGGACTTTCTAAGGATGAAAAACTGCAGGACCACCTTAAATACTGTGTTAACGTTCAAAGAATAACCATGGGAGAAAGACAAAGTTTTAAAATTTAAAAATTATAATCATAAGCTAAGTATCCCGTTTGTCATTTATGCTGATTTTGAGTGTCTACTTGTTCCTGTGTCTGGTACAGAAAATAACCCGAGTAAGTCAAGTACAAGCAAAATACAACATGTTCCTTGCGGAGCAGCTTATAAAGTAGTTTGTTTTGCTAATAACAATTTCTCAAGTCCAGTAAAGTTATACAGATGTAAAAATGGCGAATCTGAAAGTCCGGCCGTGTGGTTACTAAAAATTTAATAGACGATGTTAATAAAATTTTCAACAGATTGTCCAAAACAGCTTCAATAAAAAAAAACATCCAAACAACAACTTGATTTTCATGAGGCAGTTAATTGTCATATCTGTGTGAAACCTCTGCCTGAACAAAGTTCAGGCGACAAAGTGCCTGATTACTGTTATATAACCGGCCAGCATCGCGTGGCAGCTCATAACGATTGCAATTTAAACTTTCGTGCGCCAGATTGTATTCCTGTCGTTTAACATAATTTTCGTGGTTATGATAGTCATATCATTCTAGATTCATTTGGCGATGAAGAAATTAATTCTAAACTAAAATTATATAAAACAATAAAATGTATTCCAAACAATTCTGAAAAGTATATATCAGTCACGCTCGGCAAATTACGTTTCATTGAGTCTGAAATTTATGGCAGTTCCGCTGGATGGGCTTGTAAAAGGTTGTGGCATTTTCAATAGCCTAAAAAGTAGCTTTGGTGAAACCTACGTCTTTCTGACCAAAAAAAGTGTCTTTCCGTATGATTATCTCGACGACTGGAGCAGATTTGATGAAATTCCTCTCCCTGTTAAAGGTAAATTTTATTCGCAGCTTAAAAATGAAAATATTGCAGATGATGAGTACAAATATGCACAAGAAATTTGTAACAAATTTAGTTGTCAAACATTTGGTGATTATCATGATTTAGATTTGAAATCAGATGCATTACCACTAGCAGATGTTTTCGAGAGTTTTCGTAAAGTTAGTCATAAACATTATTGACTAGACCCCTGCTGGTATTATCCGCTCCGGGACTGTCGTGGGATGCACTGCAAAAAACAAGTAAGATAGAATTGGATCTTCTGACAGATGTTGCTATGTTTAATTTTGTTGATAAAGGTATCACAGGCGGAATTAGCGTTATAAAAAATATGCGGTAGCTAATAATAAATATCTGAAAAGTATGATAAAAATCTTCCATCAAATAATAATATTTTATATGGACACTGTTAATTTGTAAGGGTATGCAATATCAGAGCCAATGCTCTGCAGTGGATTTCATTTGGATAACTCAAGATCAATTTCTTAAAGAAACTGAAAAAATCTTCCGAAAGATATCGGTTATTTTGTTGAAGTTGATCTTGATTACTAGCCATTTTGCGCAGAGTCTATGATAATCGATTATAGTTTATTATCACATGAAAAACGGGCAATAACAACAGCACAAAGTTCAATTGTTATTAAGCTAGTTCCAAATTTGTTAAATGAAAGAAATTACTGTATGCATTACAAAAATTTTAAACAAGCAGTGGATGCTGGACTAATTCTGAGAAAAGTTTATCGTGTGCTAAAATTAAATCAATCGCGGTGGATGGCAGATTATTTTGATTTAAAGACTAAGCGTCGTGCTATTGCTAAAACTGAATTTGAGAAACACTTTTTCAAGTTAATGAACAATTCTTTATTCGGTCAGACTATGGAAAATGTCAGGAAGCGAGTAAATATTCAGATTGTAATCGATATAAATCGCAGAAATAAATTAGTTAACGATGATGGTTTTGTCAGTATGAAAATATTTAATTAAAATCTTGTTGCAATGAACTGCCAGCAATTATCATTTGAATTTAATGATGAAATTTCAGGTATTTCTTTTAGTAAATTTGATAAAACAAACTCTTGATCAAATCAGATAACAGCAAATATTTTGATTATCTTGAAAAGTTGAGAGATGAACTTATGTTTAAATACGATAATTTTCACGATCCGATTAGTCAGGAAAAATATACAAAAACAAATATCGACTTAAATCAGTCGAAGGTTTTTGAAAAAGGTGGTAAGTATAGTCTCACCAGGATAGCAGTGAAAGAGATATTTGAATGTCGTCGAAATGTAAGCGGAAAAATTAAATTTTATTTGCATGAACACGATGATAAATTATTTTGAATATCTACTGTTGAGACATTAGAAATATGAGAAAAAATGTAACTAATAAAAAATGTTATCAAAATAATTTTGTTTAAGCTTTATAAATATATTAGTATCCGATATCTAAACTTTTCGATAAAATCATAATTCTATTTCGCTAAAGGTAACCTGGAATTCCGGATCGTCATTAATAATATCTACAACATCTCTTATAAGTTGCATATCCGCTGGTCGATTAATTCCAGTTTCTCTGTAATAAATAAAGCTAAGCATCTTTGAAGAATTTCCCTCGGCAAATAAAATATGCGCACAAAATTGTTAATGTAATACGGTTTTTCATAGCAAATTCGTTCCATTATAACAACGTAGAAATATTGTCAAGATATTCCATAAAATCGTCGATGTCATCGTTGGTAATTTCATCAGGTTTAATAAAACCTGATAGCATGTCAATTATCTCATCAAATATATTTACTTCCATTATGCCTTATAGTAATTTATATGTCTAATTAATTTTTTTTCAGTAGTAAAAGTAAATAAGTGTTCCTATCTCAGAGGCTCCCTTACCCCGGGAAAATAACGGTAGATCAGCTTTCCATGAATAAATTAAAACAAAGGGCTAACCCTTTCAGGTATGATAAATTAACTCTGTCAAGAATATTCAGGTATCATCCGATGCAAATGTAACAGTATCCAAGCAGGGTTAAAGATAATTAAAGTTTATTATGTTTATTATGCATCCTATATACAGTAGCGTTGCTCTCTCTCTCTCTCTCTCTCTCTCTCTCTCTCTCTCTCTCTCTCTCTCTCTCTCTCTCTCTCTCTCTCTCTCTCTCTCTCTCTCTCTCTTTTATCATCTACCCTGTCATAATTGTGCTTATCTGCCATGGTTTGAGTTTTGTGTGTACAGTTTGGAGAATCGAATATCTTACATGCATCGGTTTATCTTGATTTTCTCTACCACATAAACATATAATTACCTTAACCTATTAAAGATTACGTAACTATGAAATCGTGAATTGGTCAGAATATCATCATTTGTCAGACTGTGCCGTTACTCGACCCTAAAGAACTAAAAACTAAATGAGTTTACTGTCACCATTTTCCACTTTATCCTTTTTCTTTTTAAGTATGTATATGTTTAATATATGTAGTTATGTGTCTGTCCAAATTACATATCCTATCCCAGTCATTCACGTGCACTCTCATATTTGCACATCTACCTACTGCAGCTCCTTTATATTTTGATGTGTAAGTTATTGAAAATGTCAGCTTCATAATTTAAGAATCTGGCAAACTATGACACCATCTCACATCATTGAACAGTATGTACTAGTTCATTTCGCTGTAGAAAGGACACAAATTGGATCTTAAAAAGAATGCATAACCGTAAGCGCATTATCGTTTTGCTCTCTCCTCCATGTAAGTTCTGTAAATAAGGAAATTGTACATAACGAACAAGAAACTGCATATAAATATTAAGATAAATTAGCCAATTGCATCTGTCAGCAATCCCTTGAATGAATAGTTGTTTATACTCTACTTTAGATTTTGTCTTCTTGTTTGAATTTGTATCAGTAATAATACTGTCTGTTGTTCAGTTACTTTATCAGTACACTTTCTGATATTTAATATCAAACTGTCAACTCTCTTTCTATGACTATTTAACGCGATTGGCATATAATGAACGAATTAACCATCATCTTTTACTTAGCTAACATTATCGCTAAACTCGTATCGTCTTCCACAATCCGGATGCAGCATTATAAATTTATATCCATGTTATGTTTCAACTTGCATATTTGTATGTATTTAGCAATACAAGCCCCCCTTATCTGCTACATATTTAATATTAAGTTATTCAAGTTTCATTTGAAATTTCCACTATGACTATCAGTTGGCCGAAACATTTTAAATCGCTCACGTACGACAGATGAATATTCAAATAATGAGAATTTAGAACTTCATTGAAAGGTCACTGACCATCTTTCGGCAATAGAGTCCATGTTTGTTAACTTATATAAATCTCTCACGGACAACATGTAGATATAAAAATAAATATAAGCCCATAAATGTCGTCCATCAAGTACGTACTTTTCAATAATTTAATACATGATATAGATACTTCATCTCCTGAAATGTTTGGAAGTCTATATTATTCAATAATTGTCATCCGGCATTCGCATTTTAACCCACGATGATATCGTTAACATCTAAGACAATAATCAGTTCTTTAAAAAATAATAAAACATTCGTATTTTTATAGTTAGTAAATTCAGCTGCGTTAACTGTGATTTCCCCACACACTGCTTAATCTTTATACTGAGTTTCTCTGATTTATATGCATAGATGTAGGGCCTCCCTAGTGGTAGTTTTGTAAAGACAATGGTTGCTCGTTTGCAATTATTTATGTCTGATATAATTTAAAATAAACTCATAACTCATACGAATATGTTGTAGATGACGCCGGGCTAGAGTTTCGATTACTGCTCTAAAGATCATAATTGTTCAAACGATTTTATTTTAATTTAGGACTGATTCAAAATGATTTCCCGTATATACATTATTGTTTTGCATCCACAAATATTTACTTTATTAATGTTTGGATACTGTATTTTGTCTGATTATTATTATTATTACTATTATTATTATTATTATTAGTAGTAGTAGTAGTAGTAGTAGTAGTAGTAGTAGTAGTAGTAGTAGTAGTAACACTATATATTTGCATTCTCATATAATGGATGTATTTTCTCATTTGATTGAATACTATATTCATATAATGAAACCGTCGTATTGATCATTCTAAAGCACCATCTCACACTCTTGTATCAGTTCCATTAAACAATTTTCTTTTCACTAATCTGCAAATAATTTTAATTATTATTATTATAGTTTATATTTCCTGATTCAAAATGTAATTAAGTGATGTTTATGTGTCACCATCAGGAACCTTCAAGATCTAATCCCTGTTTTTACCTATTCATACCAAGTAAAACTGCATAGTATGAGTCAGCGCTTTTTTGTTGATCTTGACGCCGACTATTCTGTTTCACCGAAAATCCAAATTAAACATTTTTTATCCTACTACATAGCTGGGTTCTATATAATCTAATTAAATTTTCTTGAAATATAAATTTAACATAACATGTCAATACAAAATTCCAGCATGGTCGGGGACTGTTGCTTGCTGAGTACTTATCTATACCTCAACTATTATTGACCATTTCACCCACTGTTTACATACTGAGAATATCGAGGTTAGTGTCATCGAGTATATTAGGGTAACAGAGCCTCCATGTGTTATATTATATAAAAATGGCAGGAGAACAGACGTCAATATAAAGACAAATAGAAACGAATTCAAAATAACGTACAGTATGTATTATTATCGAACTTATTTATAATCATTACTTATTAAACGCTTACTGAAAATTGAATGGTCATCAAACATGGGATAGTTTTACCGTCCGATTTATTAACATTTTGTTTTGCAACGATATATTTCTATATATTAATACATTCAAAAAGAATCAAAATCCTGAATAGGACATATATTTGATTGTGTGTACTCTTGCTTTCAGCATAAGGCTATCTTAAAAGTCAATGTAATGGGTTTCAATGTTTTGTTTACTTAAACTTACCATTCTTATCAAAAACATTGATATCCGTGTCATGAGTTTAAATCTGGTCACTCAAACTAAGAATTTGTCATGGGAAAACTGTATGATCCTCTGTCTTCTTTAGAATATCTAAGTGCAACTTTATAAAGAAATGTATATATTTATATGAATCGAGTTAGAACCGATCAAAGGCCACCACGTACGCCAAATTATGATAATAGGCATTGTAATATCCGTAACATGTGCCACACGCATCAAGTTATTTATTCACAGCCTACGAATTTAAGATTTCTGCGCTGCTCACATTTTCATGATCCACTAATGTTAAATTCTTCTATGTTTCTTTAGTAGTGTTGAAAATTAAGACGTGGTAGCCATAATCAATAATGGTTTAAACAAGGATGAAATCCGTTCGGAACGTATTGAGTAGAAACTGGATTGCAGGAATGCATTACACCAAAATAACACGAATATTGCATTTTCAGCCACCGTAAAAAAAAGGAAAATGCAATCACAGCAGTTCATAAGAAAATATTTGTAATCCACCCCAAGAAGTAGACATTATGAATAGCGTAATAATGTTTAGAGTAGACTGTCGGGTAGTTTTAAGTCTGATATTCGTTCCTTACATAATAAGTTTAAAACTCCAGGTTCATACCTCGCCAGGTTTTGGGTTCAAATGAAGCTTTTGGAGCTGCCACTTTATCATGGATCTATACAGTTATAACTCCCCAACCTGATTTAGTTCTTTATTACCTGTTGTTCATGTAAGAAAGTGTACGTGTTGTCTATTGCACAAGACAATCATCCATTTTCAGATGAATATTAAGATGTGTGACAGTACAAGTAAATGCTTGATAATTAGGAACATTACATTCATGTCGCTATGTCTGTCAACTTTGCATTCACATATAATAAATATAATATACCTGTTGATCTTGACGCTGAGTATTCTGTTTCATTGCAAATCTAGATTAAACAGTTTGGCGTTTCCTACATGGCTGGATTCCATATAGCCTTATGTAATTTTAGTGAAATATAAATTTAACATAACATGTCAATGCAAAGTTCACAATTTCAACCGTTTCTTATCAAAGGCTTCCGTTTTAAAATATTATGAGACAATGCATCACAACGTCATATATAACCAATATATGTGTCAGTGACTTATATACAACTAGATACAAATATCATGCTGCAGAAATAAGGCAATCTTGTTCTGCTAAAATTATTTATCATTAAAAATGCTTTCTTAATTTGGCATCAAAGATATATATATATATATACATCACGATATCACATTGAACTAAGCAGGCAAATTTCTATAGCACATATAAATATACAGCACACGTACGTATTTAGTAATTCATTAATATATTAGGTGTACACCATATGATATGCTATATGTACAGGTTGTTAGCAACAATGCTAATGTTAGAAACGCCACGTTTGTGATGTTAAAATTAGAACTGAAACGGAGGAAGATGTATATACCAATAGTTGGATGCTTACACACACACACACACACACACACACACACACACACACACACACACACACACACGCATACTTGTATTCATATACTTGTGAGGACCTTGACATATGACTACATTTCGAGGACCATAAGAAGGAATGAAAGTATAGGTTAGAAATTTGAAAGTAAGCTTAACTGCAAACCCAGGCTACATCTGTATCACTTCCTGCTTTCCGTATAGTTCTTTAAACATTATGAGGACTACTCTTACTCTACCATCTTTGTGAGGACGTCATTGTGAGGACTAATTATACACAATCAAATACTACCATCAACCCGAGAACCTGAATATTTTTTTCTCTTATTGCACCTGTCCTGCAAAAACATGAGAAGATATATATTTAAAAGCTCAAGACTACTTTATCTGCAATTAAAACTATAGACTGACAGATTAATGCGCTTAAGTGTTCAAATCTCTTAAAAATATAAGTTTAATTTATTTTGCCGAAAACAACACCACAGGCACTGTTTTGCAACTTCGTGGCCTCTTTTATTGACACAATCAAAAATTGCCATCAAGTTGTCAAAAGAGACATATCATTACAACAAAATTATGCATCAAATCTAGACAGTGCGCAATTAAAACTTAAGAATATCAAGCATTCGTCTATTAAAATAATAAAATAAAAAAATTTAAAAATTTAGGTTGATACCAAAGCAACACAAATGTTTGCCTATGGCAAATTCACTGAAACTGAAGTTGCCTTTGGTAAATCTGCGCTTGACCCATTATATAGCAATATATCAAAACTAAAGTTTAAATATTAGGCAGAATAAAACGGAAAGTTAAGGAAATTGCCTTACATTCGTTTTACAGTTAATCTTGTTTTCCCTTTTTCCTTTGTTTATGCCTTAAAACCATATGCCCATAATTAATGTTATCAAAAACGCGTGTAAATAGTAATTGAAGATAAACATGTACTCGAGAAAAGGAAGGGTTAGAATGCAGATATATGCATGTGTATATACATAGATAAATATATTATGGCTTTGAAATAGCTAGAATTGAGAGAGTATAGAGAGAAGGGGTGGGGGTAGGTAAAATACATTGAACTGAAACATTAAATATTTTTCTTCGAAATGGTTCATTTGATTTGTTTTGGAAACGTTAAGTTCACTTTTCCACGCCTGGGTATGCTACCAGATCAATATGTACAGTAATGAAAGCTAGACTTTATGAAATAATATTTTTTTTTCTTAAACTAAATTTTTGGAGAATGCTGACATATCCATTTGCTTAACAATAATCATCTAGTCACCTTGAAGTCGGGGACATGCATTTAAACTATCTCTGACTAGGAGACTTTTGAAAAGGAGTTCAGAATACTTATATTTATTTGTTTACTTCTTTTCCAAACAGTAAATAGCTATCAGCCTTCTGTAATTTTCAAGTACACAATCAGACAATAGATGATAAA
>JAECUM010031278.1:0-17112 GCA_016617855.1 Megalonaias nervosa | reverse complement strand
TAAGCTAAAAAAGGCTGCTGACAAAAATGCTAACGTATAACGTTTTGGGGGGTAGGGGGGTCTCTGAAATAGAAACCTCAAATTACTTATACTACTTCTGATCTTTGTAATACTCAGTTGATTCCATTATTTCTTCTTATTCAGCTTGTTTATCATTGATTTATGTTGTAATCTGTGTATCGTAACTTCGATTAATTGATTCCCTTAAAATCAGATTTCAGCTTCATCTCTTTTGGCGTGTTGTTTTTCCCGTCCAGTAGTTATGAACAGTCAGTTTTAATTGTCATTTCAAGAATTTCAGAAAAGGAGATAATCATTACATGCGAACATTACATGTAAAAATCATTATTATCACACACAAAAAGATACTCTTCTAATCTCTTTACAATGTATTTTTATTTGTATTAGTGTGTTGCTTTTGTCTAGGAAATTTTGCATCGAATTTCCAATAACTATTATCTCTGGGTAGCGAAGATAATGATAGTGGTAAAATAGGAACATAGTGGTCTGTTTTGTACCCTAGAACAGGGGCAGAAACTGTGAAAAATGAAAACATGTTTTGTTTTATAAAACTGGGCTGTCTCCAGATAAATAATCTAACATTTGGACTGACCATTCTCTGTAAAGCAGGTAAATCTAGATCATTCTCAATATCCTGGATTGCTGTTCGGGCCATGAAATTTCTATCATGAATAATATTATATGTATCAAGTTCCATGTCCTGAACCACACTCTAGTCACCTATGATAACAGATGCAGTATTGAAATTAGTAACATCTTGTCTTAAAGAAGCCTGGATTATCATCAATATAACCATATAACCTGTCCAAGATTTTCTATTACCATGAATCAATGTATCTAATACACTGTATCCACCATCACCATCACATTGCATTCTTTGGATGAAAAATCAAAATTATTTCTGAAAAGAAATGCAACACCTGCACTGTCATAAGATTATGACTACCAATATTTTTCAGTCTCGACAGTGCTGTTGTTGTTGTTGTTATAGGGTTTAACGCCATTTTTCAGCACAAGATAGGCTATACATGGCGGCCAGTATTAATGGTGGAGGAAGAACCCAGGAAAACCCCAGAAAGAACCACCGACCCACGAGAAGCTACCGGCAAGCTTTTCGGCAGTGCTGTGTGTTTCTTGCAAAATGTCCAATGGATGCACTTTTTTTAACCATACTGAAAGATATATCTCCTTTTTAAACTAGAACTGCACAGATCTCTTAAATTCACTGATACAGTTTTAATTTGACCATTCATAATTTAATATTTATACTATAATTTCAACACAGGTCTAATGCGAAATGTCTAAATTATTTGAGTACACCTACTGAGACACATGATATAAATACGCATATCCAAACACACAAATGCAGATTAAACATAATATTATTATAGTAGTGTAAAAATTTCCAATGGTGCTTGGGTCGTTTTATTGTGGTAGTGACAAAAAATTAAAATTTTCTATTGACCAGTTTGAGAGAGTCAGTACGTGTATAAATTTAATACGTTTACCAACAATATCAATAACAACAATAGTAGCAATATTAATAATCAGCTATTATCATCACCATCACTAACACAATCAATGCTGTTTGCCACTAGATACAATATGGATCCAATTGTTCACTATTGTTACATTATATATTAAACACTGTTCCTCTCAAGCCAACCAGACCTACTATATTTCATAGTTTTATACTCCTTACAGCAGCTATTTGCTCCTGAGGCTTAAGCTGTGTTACTGTTTTAACCATCAACTAACCACAGCTGAATATGCCTAGTAATATCAAGACAATCAATTACTCCATAATGTTACTAATAGTAACCACATATTGGTAATTTACAGCTCACATTACCCGGTCACCGGTGAAATCATCATCTAACATTGTATGCGCCAACATTGGCTTAAACAAGAATAGACGCGCAAGCGCTTCATCTTCGCGATATTGTCTACCTTAGTTACCCACAAATAAAGAGATTACAGATGAATGACAACTTGAAACAAGAACACAATTTTCCAAAATGCTTAACTCGGTGAATAAACTACAAAAGTGTCATATTGAAGCTGGCTAATAAATTATTTTTACACATCCTGTTTGAATATTTGGTTGTTATTTGTAATTACTAATTTAGTAATTTATTTGGTGTCAAACCAGTAACTTTAATAATTATTTTGACACTTAAAAAGTATCACAATAATTATAATAACAGTGATACCTTATTTTCAAAAATGTATTTAAAAAAATGTATACACAAACCTCAGAACAATAATCACAATAGCATAGAAATGATTTATACATACCATGGTCATCTGAACTGTTTTAATAAGTGAACAAAAGTACGGAAAGAATCTATGCATATCATGGTTCTCTGAACCTATTTTACATAAATGAACAAAAGTATCCAACGGTACCATTTGGCCATACAAAAAAGATTTATGATTTTGATTTAATCACTGCATCAAGATCATTAAAAATGTCAAATCTAAGTCATATTGTTGCTGTTATTTTGCATAGACCCAGGAATTAAAGTACCATGGAGATTGTATGATTGGAGAGTTATTAATGAGATCCCTGTTTATTTGGCTTACAGCTTCAGTCATTCTTATTTAGAGTTTTTTTCGGATTCATTTTGTCCTTTACATGGGGTATTTTGGCCTAAGAATCTCCAAGTTTCATAATTGCTGGCGTTAGCACACCTGTGGGACCGGAGATTCTTTGGATATCAAGTACGTTTCATTTTATTTCTTTGGCATATCAAATATGTTTTGCCAATTTGTTTCATGAAATATTGTTTATTATGATTTGATTTCTGTATTGACTTGTGTGACTGATGTGCTATTGTTTTCGAGAATTTTCAAATTCTCATTTTTAGTTTTTGGTATTTTTGGAAATTTGCTTTTAAGTTGTTCATTTTCAAACACTTTTGACTCCAGCCTTTTCTCCAAATACGTAATTCTAGTTTTTTTTATTACTTGCATCAGTTCTCTTTCCAACTGTGGTTTCAATTGTGCAAACAACTGAGTTACAATTTGTGACACCGCCCCACAGAATTCTTCTCTTGCTACCTGTACATTGGTATCTTCTTTTGTAACAGAGCCTTTCAGAGTCAATTTCTTTTATTACAAATCCCCCTGGATTTGGTTAATGCCACTCTGTTCCTCGTTGTCAAGATATCGTCTGTGTTACACTGGTTTGGGAATTAGTGTTTGACCTGGTTTTGGAACTTTGAACTTTCTTTCCTTTGTCCTTGCAAACTTGAGTTGAGGGTGGCCTGAACTGTCTTCTTAGTATTGCCCATGATGCTAATAATAGAGGTGGACAAATAGTTCCTCATATGTAATTGAAATTAGGCTAGAAAGAACCAGAGTGTATGAATATCTATAGCTCAGCACAGAAATCTTATTAAAGGCCGGGGCGGGTGGGTGGGGTTGGATGTATACAAGGTGAGATTAGGTCCTAAAATATTATAGAAATATGTAAAGAGGTTTTTTCCCTATAGAATCTTAAAACAAGGTTTTCTTTCTAAATTGTATGTTCTACATAAGTTGTGAGAAGACATATCCGAAGAAAAAATATTTACTTATTTATATTTCCAACCTGAATCACTCCATCTCATTGTAGTTCATAAGAGAACACCAACATTTGAGAGAGCTTGATACTAGTTTTTGGCTGTGGCGGACATCTTAATCCATCCTTTTCTTTACTTAATGTAGCTTACTAAATTGAATTATGACAATTATTATCCAACTGATTTAATTAAATAAATTATATATGGGAAAATATTCGTATCATGCATGATCTTATGTTTTCTAAAAAAAAAAAACAAAAAAAAAAAAACATATGAACATACTTGAACGTCTTCTCTTACTTGAGTTTCAAAATCCTTTTGATTCTGTAGGGTTTTGTTTTTTCTTTGTTATCTTATAAACATATTTTATAGTAATTTTATTAAACAATATGGGATTGGACACAAGTTGTCTAACTCATCTGGAAAATTTCGTTTATTAAAAGACATGAAACATTATAAAGAGAAAGAGAATAAACATATAAGTAGGTACTTAAGTAAATAAGCACGTAATGAGAGAAATAGCGAGGAAGAGAACGGGGATGGGGAAAGGAAGAGACAAAATATATTGCACTGGTTACAGTCACTTTTTCCATTTCGTTTATTTCATAAATTTGTTACCTAGAATATAAGTGTATGTACTAAAAACAGCTAGTTTCGTGAGTATAATGGTGAACAATAGAAGTAAGCAATGATTTGTTTCTTTACTTATTTAGTTAATTTAATGATTCTGTTCCATTATCTTTGGTTGATAAAGTGTTTTGCATTTTAAATTTTCGAATTGATTTCAAAAACTGGATACAATTGTTTCAAAAAAGTTATTAAATTGTGCATGATTGTAAATAGACAATGTTCATCTTTTTTATATTAAGAGGGACTGCAGTCGAGTTGATCCACACTACCAATAGTTTTTCCTGATTTGTGAGGAGATATTGGCCCTAAAACATAAAACAAATTAAGAATATATTATCTCACAGTATGCAGATGACACTGCACGTGATGTCTCTAAAAAGTTCAAGAAATTCTGAAAGTCAAAAGCAACATTTGATATATAAATGAAGAACATATACGCTGTCTGGATTGGAAGGAAAGCAGGTGTTAATAATAAATATGCCTAAAAGTTTCATTCAAATTGTGACTCATCTGAATTTATAAACCTTGGGCAAAAGTTCCTCAGCGTTAAACAATATGGTTAATGTAATCTATGATAAAAATAATTAGTCAATTTTAAAATTTGCTTCTTCATTGGTAAAATAGGAACGCCAACCCCATGTGGTACATGTCAAGTAATTAAAAGTTACTCCTCTATTATGGAGAAGCATAAAAATTAAAAGAAAAGTCATTATTAAAGATTATCTGCATGGTTGCCTTCAAGAGGTTGACATCAATATTTTCGTGGACTCCATTAAGTTAACTGGTTATTATCAATATGTTCGTGGATTCCAATAAGATCAGTTTCTTAAGAGTTGTGAAGTTACTGTTAATTCTTGCAGAGAATCATTTTTAAATGAAAGATTAGATAGTAGACATAGCCCAAGTACAGTCAGAACAACCAAGTCTCTTTCCGATACAAGTTCGATTAACTTTTTTGGCGGGAACATAGTAATACTTTCCAAAACTGGAAAGTTTTTGGCGGACGAATATCCGGCTAGAGGTGGGAAGAACAGATTCTTATACAATGATAGAGATGTGGAAGATAAACACTCAAGAACGTTTCAATAATTAACAAAATAACTGCATTTGTAACTTTGTATGTTTTACTGGTAAATTTTAAATAAATACAAATAGTGACATAAATTAGATAAAATCATTGACTTTCAGAAACTTTAAACTATTGCTTACGTTGCTGTTAATGATGACATTTAGTCTTTAAGATGTCACAAAGTTATTACTACGTAATAGCAAACCGGGTTTGAAGCCAGTTAAAATCGCCATTATTTACATCCGAAAGCCCAGAACGTTCCGATTGAGTCTAGGTATATAAACATTCACCCCATAAGAGGCAAATTATCTTCCATATGATTCAGAGCATTACACATTAGTGAAAAATATGGGTAAAGAGAAATTACGCTCCCTTCAGTGGCGCAATGCCATTCTAAAATTATTTGCCTCTTTTTAAGTAAGCAAATCTTGATCTTATCGAGATTTTGTTTGCTATTTTTGAGGGGTACTGGAGCCTTCAGTTGGTGAAATGGCATGCGAAATCGTTTGCATTCCCAGACCATATCGGATATTTTAATGTTTTAATGGCGTAAAGTCACTTCAGATTTGCTAAATGGTAAAATAATATATTTTCTGTATAATGAGACATTTTAATATTTATAATCTTTTTATTAATAACGTAAGTTTCCTACGTTAACTCTTGTCCGTTCATCTGGGACGTCAATCCTCTTCATTTCATATGTGACGTAACGGATCCACTGGATATATAGTTTCATTTACATTGGGTAACAAATGGTATAATATTGTTATACGCAATGGGTCTCTCTACCGATCGAATCAAGCACTTGCGTGAGTTGGCTTGAAGTCACTTGTTTTCCCCTATTACCAAGGACTTCAAGACAACAGTCGTTGACAGCTTAAAGATTACATAACGTTCAAATACAGCAAACAATTTTCCTTTAATCAATTAATGACCACAAATATACAACTATAACTTCACAACTGCATGGCTTTTCCTTGTTTCACATTCGCATGGCTTCGCCCTGTTTCCCTTTTAGCTTCTCCACCAAGCGAAACTTCGAATATTAATACTTCTGGTTCCATCCCAGAGTCAGTCAAAAACACGGTCTCGAACCGCATCACACAAACAACTACATGAACTCTTCCACCATCTGCTTTCACGTCCACAGTAAAAGACATCTTAAAATAATGGAAAGTCTCCCTATTACACATTCTATGGTATAAATATCCTGCTCTAAGCCCATCTCAAGCCACTAAACACTTGCACCATTTTACGAAACTAATCCAAGCCATCATAAAGTCTTAAGAATATTGTAGATTATGACGTCTGTTCCTAGAAATTGGCTAACTACTCGAGTTGAGAAATATTTCACCAGCACCGACTTCACATAATCAAACAACTAATCATTGAAATCTAACAAAGCTATAATCGGAGACGTAAATACAAATGGTACAGATTTATAACAGTATCATTGACTGAGTAAAACTTACATTATACTAGTAAAGTTCGTGCATATTAGTTATGACAGATAATCGCTCTTTTAATGTAAAAAGTCGTACTTGATATAATATTGTTTCACATATGCACCATGTTGGTCACATATCGGAATTAATTTGGTATTATTTATTGTGGAACACACAGGGAAAAATATTCTAGAAGCATTTTAAATTATGTTTTTGCTTATGTTGATGCAGACACTTATATATTGTATACCATACCTCCAAAGTCTTGTTTATGAGTAGAAAAGTATCGAAATGCTTTAAACATTGAATAGACCTACAAAAACTTAATTTTGACGTTTTTCAGCATAATGCTGTTTCATCCTATAGTAAAAGTATTACAGGTCATGTATGTGTTCAACGTCGATTATTTCAATAATGGGTGTCATTTGTTAGAATTTCTGCATACGTTTAAATGGCAATTATTCACTTTATTTGGATCCTCATGCATCTATAGACCTTTGGAAGGTCATTATTTACACGTCGCGAGAAGTACATATGGCAAAATCAATGTTAAAGTACGTGGACATTTTCAGAGAAGATCAACCTACAGTTTTGATCCAGTACAATCTAGATTGAATATCGCGTTCTGTGATGTCACAATGAAATCTACGCATGTTCACAACAAATTCGTACTGCCCTATATTGTAACGATTAGACTTGACGTGGTCCCTTCTTGACCCAGTTTAGTATCTGGCCACCGTTGTAAAAGTCCATAACAAATAGTTAATTTTCATCTGGAAGTTTCTTGACGACAGTTAAGGTGCAGGGCATTCAACAATCAGGATTGAATAGACTTCGGTTAAATAAATTAGTAATACATTTTAAAACAATTTATATTTAATTCAAGATCAGTAAATGCTCATAAAAGATCTGTATGACTTTTGCTATTATAGTTTTGTGTACGTCGAGGGACGCGAAATTAGCGTGATGTTGCAAGTAGATATAAAGAAGCAGAACCACTATCAACAAAGACAGCAACTTAAGTTTCATCTGCGTTTGAACGAATTTATCAACGAGGACCCTTGCGATGGCCACAGTTGCTACAGGTTGATCCTGGCAAAGTTATTTCTTGCTGCAGTAACGTCGATGATGAAACAACATAACGTCAAAATCAGATGAGGACATACCGCAATTCATCGCGTATATATAACAGTGAATTAACATAATAACGTCATAAAATGAAACAAAGGAATGAAAACAAAATACCAAACAGCATATATGCAACAAAATAATTCAAATTAAATAATTAGTAAGCAGTGTTAATTGTCTTAAGAGTTGACCCTAAGGAATAAAGATGGGATAGTATAACGTGGGTTGTATAGAAAAGATGGATTAATCTTGCTGTTTGTACGGTACCAAATAAATGTCTCTGAGACTGCATGTGTTAACTGTGTTCAAAATGGATTTATACATTCTTTAGGTACTGATGCTCAAACATCACCAGTGAAAGGGAACTTTCGTCTGCTTTTCCCCCTTTTGTTTGCATTCGTGTCATTTTCTACATTAGTCTGTTTACCCGAACAGATTTGCCGATTCGTTTGTACGAGTTTGCGTACTTTTCTGCACTTTAAGAAATCTTTACTAACATTGCGCACAATAGAAATCGCACGTACTGCAATAGCAGTGGTTGTGGCATCTCGATGATTTTGCAATAATGACCAAGTCAAACTGCGAATGTTTTGATTACTTTCATGATTTATGTTAGCGTTGTCACCAATGTAAGATAAACACCGTTTATTTGCCAATCCAGTCGCAGATGCTTACATACCGTCTCTGGTCATTACGTACCCAAGTCGTTTGGTACCCAAGCTGTTTCGTACCCAAATGAGTTGTTTCGTACCCAAAGCAATGGTCGTTTCGTACCCAAGGTGCTGGTCGTTTCGTACCCAATGTTAAAGTCGTTTCGTACCTCAAGTACAAATATAACCATCAATATCATATAAAAAGATTACCCATGGTGCTGGTCGTTTCGTACCCAATGCTATAGTCGTATAAAAAAGATATTTCATACGTATTTAAAACTGTTTAAAGCTGTTCAATGTTGCTTTTTTTCCTCTGTGATAGATAGATAGATAGATAGATAGATAGATAGATAGATAGATAGATACAAAATTACAAAGGTAATTACACGAACGATCAATGCTAAAATGAAACTACATGTTACTGTTCTATTCTGGAAAAAAATATATGCCGTATTACACGGGATGCTGTATTATAAACGTTTCAATACTGGCAAAATCAAAGCATGCATACATATCTTCGATTATTTAAATAATTAAATAAATCAGTTTTAAAACACAAAAGTAAATATATGTAAAATGCAGTGCCAAGTTGAATCTCTCTCTCTCTCTCTCTCTCTCTCTCTCTCTCTCTCTGTGTGCCCGATTATGTATATGCATTATGTTAAGGAGGATAACACAATAAAACAGATTATGTCAAACAATACTTAGTTGAAATCAGAGAGAATTTCAATTATGCCACTAACATGTTAATCTCTTGTGATCGGTGAAAGTGTCCAAAACTTTGCACAAGTATGCTAATGCGGCCGGCAGTCTACCATAAAATGGCTTGGCGGTCCGTATTTACTTACCATGTTCAACACCTTTAACAGCAGGCGACAAAAATTGTGAGGATAAACATTGGTAATTTTTTCAGTCGCGTAAGTCATTACTAAATAATATCAAGAAATATGACAATGTTTGTTAATTTGAACGATAGAAAAAAAAGAACTTTTTCAGTTATTTAAACCTGGCCAACGTTTTCTTTTTCTTTTTACTAGCAATGTGAATTTTTGTTAATTCTTTTTAATACATAGATGCTATTATACAGTGAAAACAATACAATTACTGTAATTATTTGTGTTTGGTCAATTTTTTGCCCGGATATGCTTTGCTCATGCAATTTTGAAGGTAGGAAAAAGATTAGGCCTAGGGAGGGAGCGGTTAATATGACAATACTGTATATTTGACCTTGTAAATTAATGGGTACGAAACGACCACCACCTTGGGTACGAAACGACCACCACCTCGGGAACGAAACGACTAGCACCTTGGGTACGAAACAACCACCACCTTGGGTACGAAACGACCAATTTCCACTGGGTACGAAATGACTTGGATACGGAATGACCATGAGCCCTTACATACACACAGAACAGAAGCATTGTTTCTTTAAGCACGTCAGAGTAGCCGTCAGACGGGCTGTCGTTTTCACAAGATACTCGCAATAATAAGGATTACCTGTTAATTTTTTAGACTGGTTTCATAAACAAATTAAAAAAATAAACTAAATGACGATTACGTTCATCCAAAAGGCGAGTTCTAACATGAAATCCATATAGCATTATCACAACACTATAGCATATACCGACATAGCATACATACATAGGACAATAGATCTCTAGCAAGGATCACAAAAAATTTAAAACAAAAAAGACGCAAACCTGTCACAAACTATGTGTCTGAGGACAGAAGTACGTGTCATTTCTAAATTACTATAAAACATACGGAAAAAAGGTGTGGAAAAGATAGGGACCCGAGAACAGGAACGGTAAGTAATGACACCTGTTTGATTCAATCTTACTGCCACTTCTTTGTATGTTTGACCGCTCCGTTGACCTAGTGGTTAGAGCGTCCGCCTCGGATGCGAGAGGTCGGATGTTCCAACCCCGGCCGAGTCATACCAAAGACTTATAAAAATGGTATCGGCAGCTGCCTCGCTTGGCGTTCAGCATTAAGAGGCTAGTGTTTGGACTGGTCGGCCAGGTGTCAGGATCATGCGATTGGGTAGGTCATCGTGCTACATGTCAGCGGCATGTTGCATCAGTGCTACACTAGTCGTACAATGTAAAACGCATCACATGTTATTTATGTTTTAGTGCTACGTCTTAACACCCAGATAATGGCCTTGTATAGCGTGTTCCGATGTCGGTTGACATCGGAACGAATAGTCAAAGTTTCAGGAATATCTCACACACTTGGCAGCCCATATGGGCGCTCTTCCACAAATTGATATGTAATTAATATACTTACTGTGCTGTTTTTATCCTGGTTGAATCAAAATCTGACACTTGCAAACGGACGCATTTTCATGTTCCGTTGACATACTTTTGAATTTGTTAAAATGTGACGGTAGTCGAGGTATGCCGAAGTATTGTTCAAGTAGGTTGATGTGCGGGATATATTTCTTGAACGAAACGAAACCTTGCTTACAATTCCCATAGGTATAATATATTTTTTATTCGTGTCGTTAAAGAATAATATTTTGACTTAACCCTATTTCGGCATTCCCGGCTTTCATCGCTTTCCAGCCAACTGAAATGTAGACCAACGAAACTTGAAAACAGGTCCATTTTGTTTGTGAGAATTTGAAGTTATTAGAGAAAAGACATCAGAATAAGTAAAGTCGGACTAAAACATTATGACTTTACTTTGTAGAAAAGCGTCGTTATTGGTGACCAGATGTGTGAGATATTCCTGAAAATTTGACTTTCTTTACGATGTTAGTCGACATCAAAACACGCTACACAGCGCCGTTAGTTAGGCTATAAGACCCTGACGCTCAAAACATAAATATCAGCGTCGAGGTCTTACATGTAGGACTAAGTGCTACACATCACTATAAACTGCCACACTGCAGACATCGTAGCGATATGACTGACAAACTGTTAAAGCTACGTTAAAAAAATCACACACACACACACACACACACACACACACACACACACACACTTTGTATCTTTAGGAAATAAAATTGTTGAAATGAAAATTTAGAAAATTTTAGGCAGCATAATGAACCATGTAAGGAATTTTAAAGATAACCTCAGCTGCAATCAAACATCTTGCAATAATATAATGCCACGATTCTGGTGATATATAATCTTTAATGAAAGTTTTAAAAAAATTTACTTTTAAACTAACAAAAACTATCGAATAATAAACTTGTAAAGGCATCTCCGATAACATTACTTAAAGCCGAGTTGTCCATTTTCATCACATCAATACAAATCACAAAAATGAATTTAAAACTGATGTTTAAAGAAAAAGTAAAATGAAAAATACCCCCTCGATTTAGCGGGCTGTTTATTATCTGAATTCAAAAGAAATTATGAAAATGAATGGAAAAAAAATATGTGGAATTTGATAGATGATATTAATTAGGCCCGCTACTGGCTTCTACATGGTGTATTCCAAAAGCGTATAAGCATTTCTGCAGGCACTTCGTGAGAAGTCATTAAAGTATCTCCCTTGTACAGACATGGGTCAAAAGGCGGTCTAAATGCATTAAATCCTGGAATTGGATACAACCTGTAGCCTAGTTTTCTAATGCAAATTGCCACAAACACATCCTCTAAATGGAAGAAAGGCACATTCTTCGATATTTCAAATACTTTCCTCGCAACATTTATACTAGTGACATACCCTGTTCCAGAACAGAATCCCGGATATGAATCATGCGGATAACTTTGAAATGATGCGTACCATTTCGAAGCTGGGTTCCGAATGGGACCTGCCACAGGATGGCAGGCGCCGCCAACCGCTGTCTGCAACGTTGTCTTCTCGCGTTGAATAACCTTTAAAAGGCCTGGAATGTTAACCCACATGTCATCGTCAGTTTTTAACACATATTTTGCATGAGAACATTTCGTAATGGAGTACTTAAAAGCCATCATGGTTTTATATGTTAAATTCTGATATGTATCAACGAAATCCTCTTTTATTATATCACTGTGAATTTTATTTTCCACTTCTACGAGATTTCGTATATTTTCATCCGGTACCTCGCCCAAAAGAAACGAATACCTTATATTTGCTGTGTTTTTATTGGTATAATTCAACCACGTATGTCGAATGGCGTTCCTTTCCTGTTGACGTTGATGTGTTGTAAAAATAAAAATTATTAAATCTATTTCCTGTGAATCATTATAAAGCTTGCACATCACATCATTATCAATGACATATTTAAAATTATGAGAGAAGCAGGCTTCACACGCGTCTGGCCTCGGTGTCTGAAGGTTTGTAGTAGCCTTTAAAACAATCTTATTCACCACATGGCGAGTTACAACCACTGTAGTAGGTATTGTAATGACTGTAAGCGTTCCATTAAGTGTCACATTGAGTGATGTATTCCTCAGCAGAATTCCATTAAACATGTCTTGCATGTTACTCTTGATGGTAGCGGGAATGGAAGATATATACGTTAGCTTATTTGATGTGGTATATACCGAAACAAGTACGACAAAAAACAGAAAGACCAATATCCATAAAAACACTTTTGCTGTTCCATACGTAGTGGTCTTTATCTTATCCGCCATGAATGTGCATCGAAAACAATCCCTTGTTGGTAAATGTACTTCCAATGGCAAAGATACACTGTATGTACAATGAATATGCGTTAACACAGTGTATATCAAATATCATTGACCGTGTTTCAGCAAATACTAAAATCCGGCAGCACTGTTAATATTAGGTGAAGATACACGCTCAAGATGACAAAACTACGCTTGCGCACAAGCTGTATACATGTCTGTGATGGTCAGGTTAGCTGCGATGGTAATTTAAATAGTTCTCCAATTCGAATGAGCTAATTTGTAACTTGGCTGTATTCAAATGATTCTTGCTAGATCCAACTAGACTACCAGTAATTATATTGCTGTGTCTAGTTCAGCACCACCTAGAAATTTTCGCTGCGATACATGGGCATCACAAATATGATGGCGTATGGGATTATGTAATTTTCGAGCCATGATACGTAGGTGACTTAACCTTTTTTATGTGTGGGTGGGGGATTAAGGTAGACTGCTGGGGTGTTTTTGAGAAAGCTTTTTAAAATTTCTGTCTCCGCTCTAATGAAAAAAGACCTTCTATCTACCACAGCATATATATATATATATAGAGAGAGAGAGAGAGAGAGAGAGAGAGAGAGAGAGAGAGAGAGAGAGAGATTTCCTTGAATGAAGACGTTCCATCAATCATTGTAGTTAGAACACACACACACATATGTATATGTGCAGGGCCGTAGAGAGTGATCGCCGGCCCTGCGGTAAGAAACACCTGGGCCTCTCCTAGTTTTATTCAAACAAAATTTTTCTTTAATAAAATTAAAAAGTGTTGTTCGACCCGAGGCCCCTTACGGGTCCGGGCCCCGGGGATATATCCCCGGTTGCCACCTCCCTCCCTCTTGTCGGCCCTGTATATGTGTGTCTGTTTATATATATATATATATATAACCAACGCCAACAATATATATATATAACAACCCTTATATATATATATATATATATATATACTATATATATATATATATACTATAATATATATTTTATAAATTTACATAGTCATGTTTTAATTAGGCATAAGTGGGTATTTTATTATTCTCATTTTACACATATTTAGCCAATTAAGCAACCTTGAACCAGGATTATCTGTTGAAGTTTGGTTCACTCTGAGCAATGAAGTTACCCTGATTACTGGTCATGCTGAGTTGTTCTATTGTATGACAAGTGGTAAGTAACTTTCTGATTGGTTAGTTTGCTACTTGTCTGTATAAACAACATAGTATGAACAGCATATTAGTGGTGGTCATTCCACTGGAGCTTCTGAAGGGTGCTGGTTATGGGATTGCAGTAAGAAAAGTGCCTAATTTAAGAATAAAACAAGTAGTAAATTACATAGACAGAATCAAAAACCTCAGCCAGAACCCTGAATATTAGTGGCAGGGGATTTATTTATACTGGTTTGGATTCTTACTTTCCAACCAACCAGATCCAGATATATATATATATATATATATATATATATATATATATATGCTCATATATATATATATATATATATATAACCTTATATATATATATATAATAGCTTTGCTAAAACGATTGCACCACCAAAAGAAGCATATAAAATAACGAACACAATTAAGATACATAGACAAAACAAAGAAACTTGGAAAACGGAAAATAAACAGGAATTATACAAATTGATTTTTTAAAAAAAAAAATAATACAACCAAAATGACCAAAAATAAAATAGAAACTCAGTATTTATATCTAAAGTGAGAAAAAATATGGGACAATTGGTCAAAAATTAAAGAAACAAAAAAACCAATCCAAGATGTTAGAATACTTGCATGACGGATGGTGGACACAAGAGAAAGCATTCCAAAGAAAACTCATTAAAACACTCCCACCATGCCCAATTTGTAAAAAACAAACGGATGATAAGAGGCATATAATACTGCAATGTGAAATTCTAAATATTCAGAGAGAACAAATAAAGGCTAAAATAATACAGAAAAATTATGACATTTTGATGAAAAACAACTCCCATATACAAATGATATAAATGATAAAAACCTTTATAAAGAAGTAATTGAGTTCATACTTTTTGCAACAGAAACTAGAAGAAAAAACGTATGGATAACTGAATTAATTAACTAAGTACAGAAAACCCCCTAAATGTCCCCAAAGCCCCGGAAAAGCCATCTATGATGAGCTAGCTAAAAGGTCCCCAAATCACCCCGTACCCTTATCTTTCCCCGGAAAATCCATCTACGATGAGCTAGCTAAAAGGACCCCGGATCACCCCTTACCCTTATCTTTCCCCGGAAAAGCCATTTACGATGAGCTAGCTAAAAGGACCCCGGAACACTGTAAGCATGTTTTCCATCACATCCTTGATAGGAAATTTCAGTCCTATTTTGTGGTCACTCTGGCTACACTACTAAAGTACATAACTTCTGATAAAAGGCTACAACCAAAAATTAAAGTTTAAATAGGAACAGGGTTCTCTAGATAACCAATCTACTATGTGAGCACTCTAATGAGAGGATATCGAAGAGGGCTTTGCAACTGGAAACGGATTATACATCTGATCAGGAAATTATAATATTTAATATTAGACTTCGCGATAAAACCAAATTCAATTTCAAAACATAAGGAACGCGTACAAAAAATACCAATCTTCTTCCTTCTTTCTTTCTCACACGACTTCTACGACTACACTCTGAAACACTGATGAAAAGATACGGTTCAATCCCACAAAAGTACTAAGGTACTTATGTAGAAGCAAAATACAATTTAATCCCAGAACAAATGCCAAGGCATTTTCAATTAAAACTTAAGACCGACAAACAGTGTTTTCTATCACGTCCACGTGACAGACTTTTTCAGTCCTAAAATCAGCGCTAAGGTGCAACAAAACATAAACACAAATAGGGCAACAGTATACTATGGCATACAGAACAACTGAACACATAATAACAAAACGCAACACATGCACGCATAAAACAAAAAATACGAAGTATTTAAACATTATTTATTTCTTTTCAACATTATATTTCGGCCTTAATACAAATATTCCAAATTTATTAGAAAGTTATGTTTAGATAAGGAAAACGACTATAATTAATTTGATCTAGATAATGCTGTCCGAACAACCAAAGGGGGAGCTAATACAACACAGCACTCACCAAATAGCACGACACAAAGGACAAAACTGATTCTGGCAAAGTCACTTCGCGATAGCACCTGACTGGGATTTAAAGGAGAGGAAACCAACCCTGGGACTTAATAGTCCCAAGGGGTGGGGGATAGTACTGTCCTAAGTTCCAAGCAAGAGAGGATAGAAACCAGGCCCACTGCCAGCCCAGGCAAAGGGAAGGGAGTATAACCTCACTAAGCTTCTTTGGGATAAGGAAACTAGAGAATTTGATGAACAAAACATAGAGTAACCCTGACCAAATTATTTATATATCTTTATTAATTTCAAAACACAAAACCTATAACACTTATTGGGTGGACAAGGGAAACCCACAACAAAACACATCTTTCGGAAAACCAGGGTGTCACTACTAAGTCCTAACCAGCCATATATGCTGGGACGGGACCTAGTGGTGTCAACACTCGAAAAGTGCCTGATGATTCTTTTGCTTCAAGGAAAATATGACTTGACCTTTGTCCCATATGATAAGGTAAATAAACTTATAATATAGGTAATGTGACAGTTTTGTTTACATGTATTCTGTATATTTCTCTGAAATGTATGTTGATGTATTGTAGTACCTTTAATAGGTTATCAACCTGCATATTCTTTTCTGAGCCTATCATTCTGTCCATACGTTTGTGTGTCTGTCTGTCTGTCTGCTCTCTACTTTTGCTCTTCACACTGTTTTGTGTTTAGGTTTATTTGGTCCACTATCTCTCTAGATGGATAATTAATAAATATATGGGGTAGTAAGTCATTCGAATTAAATGTACTGTAAACTAAGTCGATGTATACATGCAGAACAATAATGCACTGATGACAGTATTTATAGTTGTAGTAAATGTATTTGTAGCGTGTAA
>JAECUM010031277.1:0-45659 GCA_016617855.1 Megalonaias nervosa | reverse complement strand
TCAACTCGAACATTGTTACTAAGTTCCCGCCCAAATGAGATCAGCCACTTGTAACACTGTTGCCATTTACGTCACCCATGTTAAATTTCCGTTGTCCCTATACGGTCCCACCATGTTAAATTCACGTTTTACCCTATATATTTTTCCGCTGTTTTCCTTATATAAACCCATTTGAGCCTCAATCGTTCCCTGTTACTACTGGCAGGGGTTAAGGAACACATAATCTATCAGTATATTTCTTTTTTATAGGTTCATCAGACCAGGTTGATCTTTAACTTATAGGTCTTAATGTGATAACGACAAAGACAAGAACAGACGAATATTTGCAGAAATATCTCTTTGAAATGTCTTACCACTTATTTCTTGGCGGTATGGATTGCGTCTCTTTCTTGGCTACTTGTTATGTGTATGAACTTCAGCTATATAATTACATCTGGAAACAACCTCAAGATGACTGTGTCGATTGTGAACACCACGGAAAAGAGAATCAAGTTGCCTTTGACGACTTAGAGTTATACCTTCGCATGACTAGTAGATTCACTAAGCAATATTACGATTTTCTGCTTCCAAGTTTGAAATACTTTTGGCCAGGAAATGTGTCTATCGTAGTTGTTCTTGATGAAGAGAATTCCCAAGATAAAGAACTCGGGTTGAAATTGCCAGGAACATATCCCTACCCTCGAGCAGAATATCAGAATCCGATTGATCCGGGTATTTACCATCGTAAAGGCCATGAGAGAATGCAGAGGGACTTTTTCTACCCGGAGGATAAAATAAAGAAGAAATATGTTGGTTTTTTAGATACAGATATTGTGTTTATAACCAGAGTAATACCAGATCTTTTGTTCGAAGAAGGAAAGCCTGTAGTTATTGGATTCTACGGAAAGTCAGATGAACCATATTATAGAAAGGAATCTCTCGCCACAGCATCAATATACAAATCAAAGGAAGTCATTAGAGATATGTCTTATTTCCCCATCATAATGGAGGTATCCCACATTGTTGATTTAAGAAAATATCTAGAAAAGCTTCACAACAAATCTTTTGATGAGATATACAGACAATATTCTGGTCAACCAATATCCCAGTTCAGTATTATGACTCAATATATATGGTCCTTCCATAGAGACAAATATAAGTTTCATTTTCATTTAAGATCATATAACAATGGCACATGGCACGGGGAGGGTAATTCTCCAAACAGGCAACCCTATGAGTTCTATCAAACCAACGTTACTGATGACCAAAAATGTCCAAAGCCGAGGTCAAGCATACATTACCGTTACCATCCGAACTGGAGAAAACCTCCAACATTAAGAAACGTATTAAAAACGGGAATTTGTTTCTCCGGTGGTTTTGACGTCTGTCCTGATCAATGCAAACATCTAAATCGGAGTGCTTTGCAACCAGAACTTTATTTTTTCGAATTTCTTGACTGGTCATGGGACAAGCGCTCTCTCGACGAACAAAAGAAACATTATGCAAAGGTATTGGAGCAACGAAATGCCGACACAGACAGCGCTCTTAAGGTAGGGTGTGTTGAAGCTAATAAACTGTGGTTTAAACCATGATTATAAACGTACAAGGCAGCCACCATCTGAACGTCGGGGCATATATATATATATATATATATATATATATATATATATATATATATATATATATATACATAAAGAGCAACAGATGACCATACGTAATATTAGACTATGCATCGCAGACTTAGGAAGGCGCAAGGAGGCGGGGATGAACAAAAGTATAAAGCTGCTGAATTTTATATGCGCATGTTCTATCATTGTTCCCCTTATAACCTGCTTATCAACAAATTCAAATCTAGGATTGGGGAGGTGGGACGGGGCTGATTGTGGAGTATCATTCTTATCTATATCATAGAATATGCAGTGGTGATGAAATCCGCGTCTCCATATTCATCAGCCATTTGTCCAATCAGAATCTAGGGTTACAAGTACTGATAATATGACGTCAACATCGATGATCCAAAAAAAAAACATCTTTGTAGCAAACTCTTCATTTTGTTGTACTCCAGCAAGTTCAGAAAATGCTGTTGCCTTTTGATTCGTATAGATGGCAACGTTATCCAGCTGGACTGTATTTTAAAACGAAAACACCAAATATGACTGGCAAATCTTTGACATGTCCTACTAGAATTACCAACGAGCCGTCATAGGAAGAAGATTTTCGAAACAAATTTTATCGGATACAATTGAATCTCTATAATTCTTGAATGAATTAGTCATGAGCCCGAGAATGTACGTTTGAATGTATCCAGGGGTAATAGATAAAGAGATGTGAAGAACGTTTACTCTCAGTATCCGAGTACATCTAATGCATGAAAGCAAATCTAATTTTAAAACCTGTTGAAAATCTGGACGCTCTGTTTAAATAAAGGGATCCTGTGTAGACTAATGTTTCTCCCTTTGCTTATTAACAACACTATCAAAATCAACGACTTTTTTCTTAACTGTTATCACTGACTCCAGTTTAAAAAATATAACCTTACAGAGCATAACATCTACTCATGCTCAGATTTTATTCGGATATCCTGTTTCAAATGGGACTATTCTTATCCAATGATTTCCGAAAATTTGATGCAGGAAAACCCAGACGGATTCGAGGATTTGTACATAATAAAAAAAAGAAAATAACTAATGAGTTCTTTCATATAAAATCAAGATGTCTGCTTTAAAACGTGCTGAATTTAGAGGTACGTTTGGGTAACAACATCGGCAGTTTAGAGTTATGAACAATGAAATAGCGATCTAGACAGTTACATATGCTATAGAGATAAGGGACACGATCAGTCTACATTGAGAAAATTATATATCTTCCATTTGTTCAGCATTTCGCGATTCAATCTTTGCTTTCAATACTGTCATCAAAGCAGATACCAAAAAACCTTATGAAATATATCACGACAGGACTATTTAATTTGTGTTTGACAAAATTCTTTGAGCTCATGGAAAGCCGGGTCTTGCTTTCTAATATACTACCCAAACGCAAACGATTGAACTTTCCACGGAAGTCATTATTCTTTGTAACTATAGTATGGCACTCAAAGACATCCAAGCTCGCTTTAAATTAAAAGACATTCTAGTATCATTTCTGTTCGTTTTACTTATGAAACTAATTAGCGTTACCTTTTCACATGGATGTTCGCTTTGCGACAATTCCCATTTAAAACACTCCCCAATGAGTAGACATTTCGTCAATGTATATGCGCTCCAAAAATTTCTGGTGTGCGTTTCAATAGCTATTATGATCAATGGCTAAATCAAACTACAATAAGTTGAATCAATCTTGCTCACGTGTCACCCAGAATATTAGCTACTACATCTAACATGAAACTTTTCCACAAAGTACCTTTTGAATCGACCTCTTGTCCAGTCAAATCTATATTGTAACTTGTCCTAGATATCATTACTGCTATGTGAATTCGATGTCGGACTTAAAAGGGCTCTCCAAAAAGCTGAAACGCTCAATTTAGTAATGCAAAGTAGAATTCGGTTTTCCGCGATTCGGTCTATCACACTCCACCCTACCTCGTTTAAATATTCATGTACTGGAAGTGGGAAGGGAACATGGTATCAAGAATAAAAATAACTGGATTATATTTATATATGGTATATTGTTATGTTTAAAACGTGAGTGCCTTGTACACCTTTATCTGATTATCGTCAATTTTTTTAATATTACGGCAAAGCATAGTAAACAGTTCAATATATTCGGCACACACTTTTGCTCTCATCGATTAGGCCGATTTACATATGGGGGAATAGCACTACCTTAGTTTTGCTTAGATTAAAGTCAAACATCCATTGCATTGACCAATCGTCAATAGTTTAGTAAATCCGTATTCACTACATATTCATTTCGTAAGTATCATTAAATAAATACGCCAGGTAAAGGTCTCGTTACATTTAAGTGATTGACGTCTATATCATTAATATATGTAATAACGGACCTAAAACAAAGCCCTGTGGTATACTTAAGGCAACATTTCGTCCACTGGATTCAGCTGTATTTGGAGTCGATTAGGTACGAAGTCAAAGAACCAGCGATAACATATCACTTTCATTTATATATTTGACCTCAATGCCCCTTTTTACTGAACTTAAATTTAAAAAACAAGAAATCATATTTTCTGTTGACTACCACAAACATCTTGCAGTAACATAATATCTAAACATAAATGCAAACACAAGATTAAACGTGTCTTCAGACTGATGTTACAACAAGAACATGAGATATAAGTCTGAACAAATTGTCGAGGTCCACATACGTATATACAAGGAGTGACAACACATTTTGCTTCTACTAACTACGTGGCAATTTGCATATCTACATCGTAAAAGAACCCCATGGCCCCACCAGCCAATGAGAGATTACCCCAAATTTGTCAACAGGTTTTATTAATAATATTATTATTAATGATGGTAAAAACCTATTATTGACCCTACGCAATATACATTCTCAATATCTTAAAATAGAATTTTATACCCGTGTACAAAAATTAGCTAACTAACATTATGTTTATAGATTATCATTACAATTTACAGTCGTGAACAAAAGATGCACATAATATGGATACAGTCATGTACCAAGAGTTACAAAAGATGTATAAACAGATAGATAGATAGATAAATTATATTTTAAATGAATTTTGTTTATTAGAGCACAGATTTACAGTTATCGTCTTACATAAAGTTTGTTTCTGTTTTCCAGGCACAAAATTAGTCGCAAGCTTTGCAAAGCTTATTTTCTAAAGCATTGGTTGGTTCTGTCTTATATTTCTATTTAATTTAATGTATGGTTACCGCCAAGGATATTGACCATGTTGTGTATGTTTGCATTGTTAATTAGTTAGTTTTTTTTAAATTCAATATATGCTATTGATAATATAACATTGTATGTTGGACTTTACTTTGTTGAAAATCAGTGACAATTTTGCAAAATACTTTTTTCTCTGAATGAGGATCATTTTCTGAAGCTGAATCAAAAACATTGAATTTTTATAGCTAGACTACGTGGTGATTGTCATATGTTTTTATTATGATTTTGGTGAGGGACTTTCTAATTATACTAAGATCCCTCTAGAACTATGTACTTTTGACACTTATCGGGAGTCTCTTCTTACGTCTTAGTTTAAAATATAAATCTTACTTATTTGAGAATTAGTCATTCGTGATTTATGATCTTAGCAGAATCAATTGTATTATGTTGTGTCCGGTAATTCATTTTGGCTGGAATTTATTTCTTCAAATTATTTAATTTAGGTGATTCTGCTCTGGAAATACAAAGCGTTATTCAAAAATAACATTTTTGGCAATAGAGATTTCAATTTATAGTCATGGTTCAAATAAGGATTTAATTCGTGCATTGTATTATTGTGATCCAACAAACTACTGTTGGCACATTAGCATTATACTGGCCACCATAGGCACATCACCTTCATTTTTGTATTTAATTTCGATTTCCACTAAAATGTATTCAGAACTTTAATTTTCAGGACTTGTGTATGTAATGCTAAGATTATTTGGGATTGAATTCGCAATACCGTAAGTTCCTTTTTAACCTTTATATTTGTATTCTGGGGTAATAAATTATATGTTGAATGTTACAAAGCTTGTTGCTTCTCACTCTTTCATGTTACTTATTTTAATAAAACAGAGTCGTAATAATCAAATAATACAACTATGAACGTATGGTTTTAAACCTCGATACTGAATTGCATATTATTGGTTGAATTTACGTGTGCATTAAACCTTGTGAGCTAATGGTATTGTGCCGTTTATATCATCAGTCACTCGTTGTTGATAATGGTGATAAATCTTTCATTCTTGATATTAATTTGTCTCGTTCTACTGGGTAATCGCTAAAAACATGTAGATGCATTCGTGCTTCGAAATCTACTTGCACTATCATCATCTTTCCTATTTATTAATTGTTATACTGGGCAATAGCTAAAATCGTGTAGATGCAATGATGCTTCTACATCTACTTGCACTATCATCAGCTTTTCTATTTATTAATTGTGATACTACGTAATTGCTAAAGTCATGTAGATGCATTGGTGTTTCTAAATCTACTTGCACTATCATTATCTTTCCTACTGATTAATTGTTATACTGTGCAATTGCTAAAATCATCATAAAGATGCATTGGTACTTCTAAGCCTACTTGTATTATCACCAATTTTCCTTTTATTGGATTGTTATTGATACTGTTTGTTTGTTTTGTTTTTGCCGATCACTGGAAACGCATAAATTGACACATAGACAAGCCAAACAGATTATGAAGTAAACATTGATAGTTAACGGTATTTGTAGTGACCATTTATAATTTGCATCATTACAAACTTGCCCATGTTTTCGACATAATACTCATTATTAAATCTAACATATTAAGTATCATAATTACTATTCTTATTACCACAGACTCAATCATTAAACATATAATTATAGGTCAATACATCTAATTATAATCATGTTCTATTTAAAGGATCCTCAGTGTAGGTGCGCCATAATAATGAGCTGGAACTAGTTCAAAATTGGTTCTTGCAAAACTTTACAAATTCTGAAAAGTATGACACAACAATAAAGTATCCCTCTTTGTTTAATAGTCGTGAAGATCACTCTCGATAAAGCTTGAAGATCACTCTCGATAACAGCTTGAAGATCACTCTCGATAACAGCTTTAAGATCACTCTCGATAACAGCTTGAAGATCACTCTCGATAGCAGATTTTGTATTGTGGTAATCGTTCTCTTTCATTCTTTAACCTCTGAGATTGGAACACAGTATATTAGTAGTAATTCGAGTTTCTTAACCTATTAAAATCATCAATGTATACATACGGGTTAATATCCCCATTCAAAATAGTGTGTATTGTCACAAAATAATTATCGTCAGTTAAACAGATTGATAGTTCATCTAAAGACACAACCAGAAGCCTGTAACTATGTGCAAATCTAATTGTTCTTTCTACAATAATGTATTTTCCATTTTTCAAAACTATCAGAAAATAAGATCTTTGCTAGATGAAATACTATAGATTCATCATCATCATTTTTCATTACTTGAACATATTAATCAAGATAATTCTTTGCTTATGCTATCATTACTAGATGAGCATCATGACCCAAAACAGTGTAATATAAAGGTAGTAATTCATATAGGATACCTGAAATCCATATTACATTTAAGATGTCCACTTAAATGGTCATGATTTCTTACTTTGTCTTTCTTCCCTTCAGTCCCCTTTTTACATATATGACACACGCTGGTTGAGTTAAAATATTTTTATGCTCTGTTTTGAAACTATTGAAGCAGCGTTTTCTGCTGTAGTTAATCCTGTTATTTTGTGTAAATACTGGTAAAACAGTAGTATCTTTGGTAAATGTAGTTTCGTAGTCCTTGTGTAATAACGTATGTACACGTAAACTCCTGATGAAAAATTAATTATCACTATTTACTTTACTACCTTTAACTGGTTTTTAATATTTCGAAAAACAATAAATTATTATATGAAGTTTTGCCTTATGTTTGAAGTTCTAAATTTTGAAAAAGTTCCTTCTCAGGGAATTGAATAATTTTGTCGGTTACGTAGTCGCTCAGCTCAACATTTATTGATCATAACTATATAAACTAAATACATATTACAAAGTACTTTTTGCTTCCTTTTTAATTATCTTAAATGATTTCCACCTTAAAAAACCCATTAATTCCACAATAATGTCGTCCAGTTCCTTCAACATAGATTGGATAAACATCCATGTCCGTATAGCTCTCTTCTCTTTCTGTAATTCGTACGGGTCTTGTATTATTTATTTCATCGTTTTGTTTCTTTACCTCTCTACTATAGGATTAAATGATCATGGTTGGGTATTTATCGATGTGAAAATTTTACCTAATCACTCACAAAGTAAATAAAGTCCGACGGACTTTATGTAAACTTTGTGAGTGATTAGATAAAATTTACACTTCGATAAATACCCAACCATGATCATTTAATCCTCATAATTCAAGTTTACTTCCTTTCTAATATCAGATCAGCGGATTTAATCAACAAAACATTCACTTTTATGCACATGGAAGTTTTCTTTCATTAGCCTCTTAACTGCGATAGAATACATAGCCCTATCTTCGCTAGCCAAGATTCATCGATTCTTTATATACTGATACGGGGTAGAATGTGATAGCGGATCATGCCAGTGATATATTGTTATGATCATTTTTTTAATATATAAAAAATGGTTGTTGCGGTTATACCAGGAATATTCCTTTTTCTTTTTTTTTAATTACACTTGCTTATGGCACGTGTTGTTATAGCAACGTCGTCGTTACTTTCCACGCATATCGATCTTTCAAAAGCAAATTCGAATCCATTTTGAGTGAGATCCCTTGGCGACATATGACCCTGACCTTTAATAACCGCTGCTTTAACATGTTGTCGAGGTGATTTCCGAAGATTGGCTTCTAAAGCCTGCCATGTGCCTTCTTCGGCAAAAGGGATGAGTGTTGGAGTGCAGGAAGGTCTGTGCAATTATATTGTTTTAACTTCTAATGGTCGATATTTATCTGTGGCTTGTCATTTTTGATCGGAAATCAGAGGAGTGGGTGGGTGGGAGCTTGTTATTGTTATTATTAGGGTATAAGGTGTTGATATAGATAAAACTTCGCATCAAATGATCTGGAAACAGGGAACCAAAAGTAGTCCGCAGAATTTATCGATGTGTAAAAAATGCCTGATCGGTATCACGTGACTGTTTACATCCAATCAAAACGTAGAAAATGCAGTCAATTCATGAAATTTGGAATTATTCTCTCATAAGACATTAACTGACAGAGCCAATTTATCTTCGAATTTATCAGTTTATCTCACTTTTATTGGGCATTTGTGAAGCCAGTGTTTGATGGTCTCTAGATGGGGATCGAATTTAATCTATAGAAATACCAAACAGCATCTGTTGTAACATTTTGCATGCTAACGCTGGTCCTTTGCCTCTAGGAATTCTGGCAACGTTATATATCATCTTCCTCTGACATGTTGGTGTTTATCAACACGCAATCTCAGATTAACACCCACCTTGTATTTTGACTTACTTCCTGTCCACAGTTTGTGTTTAATTCATTAAAAAGCATATTAGCTATTTATTTATTTATTTTATTCATTTATTTATTTTATGTCTGTTAATGATGCTGAAAGACTGTGATACCAGTTTGTAGTGAGTGATTCTTGTGTTCCTGTTTCTCATGGAATATTTTGCTCGACTAATGTAGACAATTTTAACTGGATTAACATATTAATACATGCTTCTGTTTATCTCTGTTAAGAAGTCATTAAAACCTAGATACAACTCGGTCGTATCCTTTGTAAAATCTATACACGTTTAATCGCCCGATAAACTAATCCTGAAGGTTTCTTGTTATTATTTTTTCTTCTACTTTGTATTCACTTTTGAGTTTTCTTTTCTGATTGGACTACATATAAGTAGTAGTGCTTATTGTCCACTTTCTTTGTTATCAATGTGTCATTTAAAATATTCATGCATTATACAACTATTGTTTTGGATTCAAATTGATTATAAAACGTAGTTTGATGTGAGTATACCATGATGCATCAATGTAGTTGGGTTGTTTTGGCTAGTGATTGTTATCTTTACAAAATCACAATTTACTTTCAAATTTACACATTCACATACACTTTCACATTTAAATTTCCTTTACGTTTTTCTTTGTTAATAATATTTCCTCCACTATATTGTCGGTTTGATTTCCTCCTGTTTACAAACCATTAACATCGTTGGCATTTTGTGTTTCGTTTTAATATTTAATCAATCCAGTTTTCTTGTTTGCTCCGACGGAATTGGACAGTACACCTGTATGTTACTTGCATTTTGTAACATATATTTAACCTACCTTTGGAATTAACTTCTTGATTCAGTGTATCATAAACATTGCTTATTGTTTTTAAATTATCAGTTATGCCTCTTATTCTAATTTGAACAAACTCGTTAAACAGACACATTGGCAAATTATTCAGTTTATTTTCTTAACCAACATTTATGACATCTCCCAAACCTATAGTTATCAGACAGCAAATTTCTGAGCAAAACGTCAATTCTTCCGTTATCTTGATGGCTGAAATTATATTGTGGAAAATGATTTTATTACAGTAACAACAAACATTGATAGATTAACATAATAAAATATTTTCAAAGTGCAAACTATCAACATACTTATCTATTATCATGATATTATCATGGTTATCATTAAACTTTGTCTTTAGGTGCTTATTTAAGCCTTGAGTTACCAAGTTTATATACGACGAATTATATTTGTTTTATCCACACAATATTTTCAGCTGGTTTACAACTTTCCATTTCACAAGTAGATTATTATTATTATTATTATTATTATTATTATTATTATTATTCCACTATGTTTCATGTAAAGGAACAACTCTTTCTTCGATAATTTGCTATCAGTATTGTCTCCTTTCATGCATTCATTCATTCATTCAGTCAGTCAGTCAGTCAGTCAGTCATTCAGTCATTCATTCATTCTCGTGTACGACTAGAAAGTTGCTCGCGTTTGCGGACTATTTAATGTGTGCGTTCAACCGGTATTATCATGCCGCCAGAGCAAGCCATCGGAAATAGAGGTACCCCAACTACCCCCGTCCGTGCTCCTTCTATGAAGTCTTTGACCTCGTACACAAGCAGCATTAACTTCATTTACTCCAAATATATGCCCCATGGTTCCTATGTTGCAGACATGGGGCCCTAATCTACCGCCTAACATGTGATAGTCACATCCGTTTCAAATGTTCTTGAATGTTTCATATATATATATATATATATATATATATATATATATATATATATATATATATATATATATATATTGTCTCCCTTGATGACCTCCAATTTTGTATACAAGGTCATCTTATTAGACGCTCTTTTCCTATCTAAAATGAGAAAGATACCCTTTTGAAAAGATGTATCATATTTTCAAATCCAAACTGTTTCTCCTTTATAGGTTACCAAATAGATTAATTGATATTTTGCCTGTGCTTCTTTGCTGGCTTGATTCTGTGTTATGTCTATACATCAGTGGTGAGTGTTATTATATTAGTATAGGTAACGCATCTACCATTATCGAGTTTCATTGTAGTGAACTACTTCCACATATTAAGTTTTTAAAGTTCTATTAATCCTATCCACTTCCATGTGTGTAGCACATTGTTCCAGATGAAATACGAACTAATCATGTTTTCAGTTTTGTTTGTTTTTCTCATTTGTATTTATTCATGAGTAATGTTGATGTTAGAAACTGCGGTGATCGCGATTCAAAACGATTTAGGGTAAGGTAGTTTTGTTTGACTTAATGTTAACCAAAGAAGTATTGCTTCTAAATTAGCACATAGATTTCAGAGTAGTATGCAAGTTTTTAGCGGATAAATAAAACATTAATCATTCTTTTTAAGTTAAAAACCAGTCATAATGTACTGTTGTTCTAAGCCAAAGTTTCGCTAGATCAATGGGCAAACATACATAATGTTTCAAATCAAGATTTAGTTTGCTGCTGTCTTTGCTGTTATTTGGAATTATTATTATTATTATTATTATTATTATTATTATTTAGGGGGTGGAGTTTGATAGGGTGCTAATGGGGAAGAAAAGATGGCCGATAAATTCGCTATTATCTTTCAGAACTTCGAAAACATAATAATCTGTTATTACATTTCAAAGCACACTGTTCGGGAAACAAATCTGACAAAATTTGTGCAGTCGTTCAAGTGTTTTTATAGTGTATATAAAATGACAATATTTTATTTTTGCAACAAACAACTTCCAAACTATTTATATTCCGAATGTAATGGCCATGTAGTCTATTAAAATGGCAAGGTAAAAGAAACACGTTTGAACAATGTCAGTTAGATGCCATTTTATTAGATAGTAATGAATAGTTAGATGTACAACACAAAGTTCCAAAATTTGCTTACAACGATTGTACGCGTTCTTACTACTTTCATTAAGACTTCGCACGCAGCCTTTGAGTACAAAATCTAGGTTCTATGTTCCAGAAGCTGAAATCTGCATGCAGTATATAAAATAAAAAATTATAATAGCAAATTATATATTTCCAAGTTCGAATTCAGAATGTATTGTAACACGTTCTAAAATTAGTATGTGTTGCAAACACAGGGATAACGCCGAAAGAGATATCGAACGGTTACACCAGTAGAATACTAAAAAAGCCTGAATCTCGAATAAATTATTGTATATATTGCTCCCAGTGTTTGCAGGCGGTAACATGAAGCCATGACGTTTATGAAGATATTTCTTTTGATGGATGTCAACGATGAAAATGATCTCCATGGAAGAAAAGAAGTAATTTTGTTTTCAATTTTAAAAAAATGAATAGTGCAATATAAAACACTACTTACAGTACGTCTAAGATATTTTAATAATTTATAAAATCTGAATTGATGGAAATGTCCCTGTCGGTGTTAACTATTTCTATGTTAACTCATCATCTACGGCATCATTTCACGTTAATTTTCTCTTCACACTGGATCTAGCACTTCCATTTGAAACATGAAAAAAAATACCTAAGTTCGATGTCGACCGGTTTATCGAGGGGATTGCATGGGTGGAAAGTGCAATTTAAGAAAAGTGTGCAATACAATGATCTATTTTTTACCTTAAAATTTCTTAATGAACTATTAATCTCCACGGTCTGAATTTTTTCCTCGCTGAAAAGAAGCAAAACTAGTGTCCGGCCATTTTTTTTTTTACCCCGATGTCATCAATGTAAGAAAGTAGTCTCGAAATTTTCTTCACGATACAAAAAGTCAAAACCCTGTTTTACGACCTTCTTAGCATAACATTAGTGATGAAATACACGTGGCACAAATGACAAGACAACAACAATGATGAAATCTACATGTAGTTATCGGATTCATAACAACAATATTTCGTTCTACTTGTGCAGTTTCATTTTTATCATTTAAGAACTGAACTCATAAACGAGCCATCAGTTATATTCGTCTAGGTTTAAAATCATCAACCAAACAATCCTCATTTATGTATAGAGTCTGTTTTCAATATGTACGATAAATAAGTTCCAAAATAATGCCCAGAAAATGCAAATTTGCAAAAAAACAAGACTAACGATTTATTGTTATAAATCTAAGTATAAATGGCATACATGGACTCATGCTGAAAACCAAAAAATGTAATTACATGGCCAACAAAAACTCTAAGTGAATATAAATTTGTTTATTACTATCAAATTATGCGCATAATAAGATGTAAATGTGGCAAATTTACATATAACGACAATGGCACAAGTTGAAATAGCTGCGTATCATTTGAATGACTTTCTGCTACATTTAGTTAAAAATTTCCCCCATCTTAAAATCGCCCTAAAATACGATGATCTATTCCTGATGTTTGATATAATATATCTTTTAAAGCCGATTGTGCTTCGGGTTATCAGCTATTCCTAAGCATTTGCAGCTCAGATGTTGACATAGTGTTGTCTATTGTGAAAATCAATTTATCATTTTTGTAACTACTGGAAGGTTAAGGCCCATCATGCCAAACGGCCTGTTTAGATTGGTTTGGTTTGATACGTGCGATTCGTGACATCAAGAATAAAGTGTGTGTGTGTGTGTATGTGTGTATATATTTGTATGTGTGTTTTTCATATACTTCTTTTAGGTATATACTTCATCCCAACGAAACACGTTTATTGTACATATTTTAGCACTTTGAAACTCCTAAACTTAACAAAACCTTTTTGTAAAAGTCATAGTTTCATGACCATTTGTTTTCCTCAGCGTCATAACATCCATTTAAAAACTGAAATTCTTCTGGTGAAAATTGCTTGATGGAGAATACATGTGTATACAGTGATAATATGAAACAATACATGTGTACACAGTGATAATATGAAACAATACATGTGTACACAGTGATAATATGAAACAATACATGTGTACACAGTGATAATATGAAATAATGCATGTGTACACAGTGATAATATGAAACAATACATGTGTACACAGTGATAATATGAAGCAATACATGTGTACACAGTGATTATGTGAAAGAATACGTGTATATATAGTTATAATGTGATACAAATTGTACCATCCTACGATCATTAGTGAGTACAGAAGACGCTGGTTCCTTGGTTTAAGACACTAATCAGATTAACATAACAACTAAGCAAATATGTATTACTCATTTCATAATGTGCGTCATGTGGAACATTAATTTGCAAATCTCACATACGCAGTAGAGAAATAAAATAGTTGTGCATTGTTTTCAAACTGAGTAAATGAATGCACAGCTGAAGAGTTAAGTTCATAAATAAACTATTAAAGTGGGCGTGTTCTGATGTCTTGCAATATAGTTTTGCAACTGGTGTAGACACTGTGTTGAAATAAAATTTGCCCAAATTACAATGTTCTGATGTCTTGCAATATAGTTTTGCCACTGGTGTGGACACTGTGTGGAAATAAAATTTGCCCAAATTGCAATGTTTTGATGTCTTGGAATATAGTTTTACCACTGGCATAGACACCGTGTGGAAATAAAATTTGCCCAAATTACAATGTTCTGATGTCTTGGAATAAAGTTTTAACACTGGTGTAGACGCTATTTGTACACAACAATTGCCCATATTGCAAGAAGTTTTTGACTGGACGTTGACAGACGTAATGACGCATAACTCACTGGGGAATTATGTTTGGTATTCACAAACTGAAGTTACACTGATTGGCAGTGAAAGAATTTGCAGTAAAAATATGTTACTTTACGTAATACCATTTTCTCACTAATTTAAACACCTTCATATTACATCATCAAATATGTCTATGTCAATTTAGGCCATGAAGTCAGTTAAATGATTCCACGTTGTACCAGCCTTGTACGGAATAATTGCAGAGTTATCTCACTTTTATTTAGGTATTGGTCTTTCACAACCAAGCCAGGGCGCTGCTTTAGGTTTGGGATAACCTGCCTCCATTTGTCTCCGACTGTCGTTAAATTTAATGTAGCTGCAATGAAACGAAAACTGTATGCCACAAGCGAGTTACATGAATTTATGAGACAGCAAGATAAAACTTTGAATGCCGGTGAGGGGTAGGATATGTCTGTTAGCATGAAATTTACATGCTTACTCAATAAGAAAGTAATGAATTTTCAGAAAGATATATTTTATATAAATTAATAAAATATAATAATAGATAATAGTTTCATTTTTATGAAACCAACGTATGAATTTCAGTGGAAATAAGCAGTTTAATAAAGAATGAAAGACTGATAACATGATTTTAGATCTATATCATGAAAATGACATATGTGAGAAAATCAAGGTACTTGTTTGTCACACACACACACACACACACACACACACACACACACACACACACACACATTGTTCACATGGTAAAACTTTAACTTGATTAATATTTCTGTCTTAAATTCCTTAATGGAACTTTTAAATTGAAGACATAAATCACATAAATCATTGTTTGCACTTCTCAGGCTTTCAACGAGGTATTGAGGGTTAACTTACGGAGAAAATACTCAAGGTGATAATGAGCATATATGTGGCTGTAAAGTCTTGTATATTCCACAATGGAAGGAAATCAAGTCTATTTGCTTTCTATCAAGGAGTTAGACTATGCGAAAATCTTTCTCCATTATTAATTGCCCTGTATCTAAATGACACCGAGAATCACTTTCTGAGTTCGAATTGCAATGGCCCTATAGCTGATTTACTGACTGCAGATATAGTAAGATATTTACAACTATTTGTTGTACTATATGCAGTCGATACCGTTGTATTTTCAGATAATCCAAGACATTTGCAAATTAATCTTCACGTATTCTTTAATTGCTGCAAAAATAAAAGTTTATCATTAACACAAGCAATACGAAAGTTATTATTTTAGGAAAATATAGAAATAGACAAAAAACGAATCTGAATTAGAAGATTCCGAATTTGAAATGGTCAGATTTTTAAAATAAATAAAATATTAGGACCGATTCTAACGAAGAAAAGTAAATATTTATTAGGAATTAAGAATCTAGCTAGACAAGCCATGAAAGCTGTTTGCCATTCTTAAGAAAAGAATACTAAATCTTAATTTGCCTGTAGACTGCAAGATCAAACTTTTGATATGAAAATAGTTAAAATTAGTAGACATGCAGCTTAGATCTTGGGCTTTGAAAACTTAGATATGATGGAACGGGTTCATATAGATATTCTAAAATACGTAATAAACGTTGAACAATCCACCCCACGTGTAGGCTTTATAGCGTGCTTGGTAGACTCCTCTACATTTACAAATTAAATAGGATGGTTGGCTATAGGGTCAATGTCATTAATAGTAAACAAACAAATTTCTTATATCATGTATCTGAGGTTATTGTCTGATTATAATGGTCTAGGTAGAAGTAAATGGATAAAGAATATTCTTAATATCTGATCGGAAACTGGCTTTCAATTAATTTCGGTTAATCGAAATATTTCCAATAAATCCTGGTTAGATGCAATCTTTAAGGAAAGTCCATCCTGTTAAAATTTGCCTACACATGACTGACTGTGCAAACTTTGCATTCAAAACTGCGTCTATGCTGAATTTCATTATCTCCTTAAATGTAGCTATTTCAGAGTAATAAGAAAAGAAAGCAACTACGAGCCCAGACACTTCTATATCAGGCCAAATGTACTAAACGTTTAAGAACTGTTAAGTTTCCAGAAAGTTCTCGCTTTAAGAAAAGTCAACATAATGATTGATATTATTTAATCAAAATTTATTTAATTTCTAATCATATTTACTCGATATGTTTGTTGTTCTTTCCATTTTTAGGAAGAGAAAATGTACTATATGTTCATTATTGTAAGGTAATGAGTTTACCACAGATTAATTTGTTTTACATTTATCGTAATTTATTTTCTGTATTTCCAATTATGTCTACATCCATGTATTTAGGTTTAAACTTGGTCGTATCCCATTGTGGTATTGGCTGGGATATTGCTGTCAATCTGAGTTAGATTGCAATAACTGTGAAAAACATTATATCGTCCATGGCTGGTGTAAGCGCATAAAATGGAGATATTAATATTTTACCTCATATATTGTGTACTTCAGCCTGAGTGTAAGAAAGAATTTGTCAGTGTTGTAACAAACTTGAACAAAGTCAACGGTTTTTTTTTCAGTCCTGTCTAAACACGATTGATAACGAAAAACATATCTTACTGTCATGTTCTATAAACTAACATCTAAGAAAAATAATTTTTATTCGATACCGAAAAGGTTTTGATAATTAATCAGATAACTGTTCATATTACGAAATAATTGTCCGATTTTTCTAATGGACCTTAATGTAAGTTTTGCAAACATAGTGGCTACATTTGTGTACTAGTCTTTTGCAATTAGCAGAACCAGACTGCCCTCTACATGTAGGTAGTCGTACTCAATATACATATAATCTGTTACTTTGTTCTTCTTTGGTACACTGTACACTGTCTGTCTGTTAAAGATGTTTTGTAAAAATACAATGAATTGGACTGAACTGTGTTATGTATATTTAATTTGCCTTGTTTGTTGGTTGTTTTTAGTTAGTTTTGTTATATTTCATCATATGCTATTGTAATGTAACACTGCATGTTGGACATAACCTTTTCCAAAATCAAGTTTATTTATTACTTGACCTGAATTATTGATTTTTTTATTTTTTTGTTTTATTCTGCAAACAATTAATGCATAGTTAAAATATTCTCTACGTGTATGGCTTTATTATCATGATCATTATTAATATAAATTAATATTTTTATTTGGGTCTGCGTCTAGGTTATTGGGATTCCCCTACATTTTACCTTCTGTACCTGACATTGTCCAGGTTATATAGTATAATTTTAGCAACAGACTGGTAATAATATAGCTAACATTTTTATAAACATTAAAAACTTTGTAGAAGGTTATTTTATGGGGTTATCTTTAGGAAATGTTAATTTTAACCTGAGGTCAAGTCGAAGACTATATAAGCTTGTTACTGGAAAAAATATTCATTTGTGCTCAAGATGTAGTAGAATCAATTTGTATTGTATTTATGTTCTATGTTCATTTGTGCTGGAACTTATTTCTTCAAATTATTGAAGTGAATTTTCTCTGGAAATACAGAGTGATCATACCAAAATAATATTCTTGGCCAGAGACATTCACTGGGATTTATAGTGAATTCAGACATGGAATTATATTACTGTGTTTCAACAAAACACTGTTGGCACATCAGCATTATACAGGTCATCACAGATATATCGACACTTCAGAGTTGGACTTAATTTTGATTTCCACTGAAGTTTATTCAGAACTTTAAAATATTAGGACTTGTGTCTATGATTCTAGGATTATTTTGGGATTTAATTTGCAATAACGTAAGTTCATTTTTATTTTCACGTTGTATTCCACGGATATAAGTTATTGGTTGAATTTTGCAAAGCTTTTCGCTCTTTTCTATTACTTATTTTAAGAGCATAGACTCGTAACAATTGAATTGAACAACTCACTTCATTCCTTTGAAGAAATATGTAATGCCGTCCCTCCATCGTATGGCAGCCTCCAGATTTGGTATCAAATTTCCCCAGAAGGATGCGATAGGTCGTGGATAACCACTTGGTGGCCTAGTGAAATCTTCACGCCAGACGCTGTACTGATCTTTCTGTGTTAATAATAATAATAATAATAATAATAATAATAATAATAATAATAAAGAAAAAGAATACAGCACCCGAGTTATCACATACGTTGCATACAGCAAAGAAAATGTAAATGTTGCCAGATGTTTAAGTTAGGTACAAACATGCCTATACAAGATTCAAGATTTATTTTCTTTCTTGGCGTTTTGTGAAAAAAGCTCCTCATGCAAAATGTTAGAAATAATCGAACAGAGCTGTATTCTTAAAATGACTCATTCTGATATTCCTTTTGTGGAATAATACTCCAACGTTTGCCTTTTAATCGAAATGAATGAATAATCTCCCAGTGTTTGCTTTTTAATCGAAGTTAATGAATATTAAATATTCCACAACTTGTTACTTTAGTGATTTTCATTCACATCTGGAGGCGGACAATCTATATCGAAGATTAATGAAACCTGCGCTGAACAAAAATTCATTTAGATTCCATGTACCTTAAATACGTAGATTTGTCCATCTCTCCATTCCAGGGCAGCTTGAATATCAATGTAGAACCCTTCAAGCATCTTAGGGTACCCAGAATCCTTTGTGTATCCGGTAAATCGCCAAAACCGATTGCCTGTTAATAACACGGTGTTGTGTATATGTCACTTATTTTATTATATGTTGCACAGTGAGATATTTAAATTGTGTCATTGGGAGAAAATGTTATCACTACAGCAGCGAAACAACATTTATCGCAACAGTGGTGATGTCACATTTGGAGTTTTGGAACTTCTCTCTCTCTCTCTCTCTCTCTCTCTCTCTCTCTCTCTCTCTCTCTCTCTCTCTCTCTCTGAAGATGAACAGTCTTCAAATATGTCAAGACTGAAGACCCTCCAGTATATACATATGACATTAGTTAGAAATGGTCGTTAAGAATTACCACCCACCCCTCAAACAACAAACAATAAGCTTCGGGATTACTTTTTATAATCATTTTTCCGCATGAATTATGCAATTTATCGGTGACTTACATGACATGTTGCTATTCCGGATTTTGTGATACTCATATTATATCGTATACCTGTCACACTCAACGAAAGAAAGCATTAAATGTTTTAAACTATTCATTAAATGCAGTAATGAAATTGTTTAAATAGCGACTCTGGTCACATTTATAGTTATGCCTGAAGACGATGAAGAAATGGAGGATATACAATTGCTGAATGCATATCGTAACATTTTAAATATGGGTGCAGGGTCTGTTACAAGACCAGATTGCAAGCTTGCCAAAACCACATATTTCGAGTGTTGAATATAGAACTAAATAAAAATAAAGAATCCAAGTTCTTAGCAGTTAGATCACACTAACTCAGATCTTTTGCTCCAAGATATTACGCTCTGAACGATGTCGGTTAAGACGGCTATAATGTTTCGACAATAGGGGCTACAATGTCCTCTGGATCAATCCGCGCAGGAAATGTATTAGCGATTTTTATTTTAATTTTGCATCAAAATAGTCATTAAATACACAATTTGAAGCATTATATGAACGATCTGAATTTCTGTAAAAACAAGTAGCTGTCCTAAAAGTATTATGCAATTCTGGAATTTCTTTTTAATCGATGTATCGTTCAGACATTAATCGCAACGACACAGAATCGAGAAAAAAATCATTACATATCGACGAGATTTGCCGTTAAAAATATAATAAATATAATTATAAAATATAATAAATATATATTACAATCGCGAAGTGCATACATTTGGTATCATCACTCGTGGTTTCGTCCCTGGTGAACTTGCAGTGTTTACACTTATGGGGTCGCAGTGGCTCAATGGCTAGCGTACCTGACTGGCGACCGAAAGTGTACGGTTTCAAATCCTACCATCGTACCAGCCTAGATAAGCTACTGTGGTGTGTCTCTGTAAGAAATGTAGATAACCTCTATATAACCAGCATCAGATTTTACTGGGTTTGGAAATACCTTCCAACCGATCTAGCTTCTCATATGTATGACAGACGTCATACAACCATTTTTATGCAACACAGCTTGCTCAGACTGGTTCCAAACAACCACAACACGCGTAGGAAAGGCAAAAAGGTAAGAAGAAAATAAAGAAACCAAGAGTGAAAGCAAAATTAAACAGAAGAATGAAGAAAGAAACGGAGATGATGGGAGATCGAAAACAATAAAGAATTTCTTCCCTACCTTTGAATATGTATGTATGTCTGGTGTAAGAACTGTACAATACGGCCTTTACTCCATTTGGCGCCTGCTTGTACACACTCTTTATCGGCTGCGGAAAGCCTGGTTCAATCCCATAACCACGACTAGATAATTTGTAAATCTCTTTTTTTCTGAAGATATATGTACTGCCGTCATGGGCTGTAATTAGAAAAAAATAAATCAAAAAAAATATATTTTGCATTTGCGTGTATATTTAACTTGGTTCTAGGATTAGCTTTTCAGGTATTTGGTTGTAGGATTAACATTTCATCCAGACTTCAAGATAGAGACATTGTGGATGATCCGACGAACTAAAATGTGAATTAATGATAAAATAAGTACATTCGAAACAAGCAATGTTTTGAATGCTAGACACGTCAAGGTCAATGAAAACTTGAAATTGAGCATGGCAGCCCAATGTGTGTGTGTGTGTGTGTGTGTATATATATATATATATATATATATATATATTATATATATATATATATATATATATTGTTACAAGTCTATACTCTTGAAAAGTAACAAAAAAGAGTGAAGACAACAAGCTTAGTAAAATTTAACAAATAATTTTATTTCCCTAGAATATAAAGTGAAAAATTTAAAGAAAAGAACTTACGGTTTTACGACTTATATCCAAAAGTATTCCAAAAATTAAAAATAGAAGTCCTAGTAATAAAAAGTACTGAATGAAACTGAGTTCGAGTCCCGATGAAATCAAAAATGGAAGGCGATGACGTCTGTTGTGGTCAGCGAATTGCTGCTGTGTCAACAGTCCCTTGTTGACTCACAGAAAATATTATTCCAGTTTTAAATTCAGTATAGCTTTCAATAAATGTATTATCCAAGAAGTTTATCAGAGCACTTATGTATTTCCAGGGAAAAGAAGCACTTGAATTCAATGACTTCAAGAAAATAAAAATTCAACCCAAACTGGTCACAACATAATAACAACTTAACGTGTCAATTGTCTGAAGCACAACTAACAAACCTCTAACAAAAACAACAGTTTATACGACTACCTAAGACGCAAAACAGATTCCCGGATGAGGGTCAAAAGTTCATTCTTCCGGAAAAAACAGAAGTTTGTAATAATTGATACATGCTACTTGATACGTAATCCAGGCATGACCTTGACTTAACTTAATGATTCTTACTCTGAGAAAGATCAAAAAAATAATAAAAACTGTTGTTTACCAAAATCGACACTGATTTTCGAAACATGGTCAGAAACTAGATACCATGTTTCTGTTATTAGCTGTTTATATCAGTGAAATTAAAAATAAAAAAACAATATCAGTCAGGTCAAACAGAACTGAACTCAATGTTACATTACAATTGCATGTAATAGAATTAAAAAATTTAAAACTAACAAACAAATAATTAAATTAAAAATACATAACTATATATATATATATATATATATATATATATATATACACACACACACACACACACACACACACACACACACACACACAGATTGTAGTAATAGTTGAAATCATCGTATATTAGTTGTTAATGGGGACACTTTAGCGTCAAGGGGACTTTAATGTTAAAAAGGGGTATATCCACTTTGGCGTCAAGGGGAATTTAACATGGGAAAATTTAACATGGAGTGAATCGGGAATTAAACATAGCGACAAGGAATTGGGCCACTTTAACGTCAATGGGACCTTAACGTTAAAAATGGGTATATTCAGAATTGGCGTCAGTGGGAATTTAACATGAGAATGTCACCTGGAGGTCAATGGGAATTGAACATGGGTGACATCATGGGGTTTATAGAGTCAAAACTATTTATAGGGTGAAATGTACTTGTAGGGACAAAGGGCTGATAGGGACAAACGTCAACATACAGAAACAAACAAATACACATCCAAGCACACAGAAAAGAGAACAGAGATGTTCCAAAGAAAGACTCAAAGACAGAATAGAGACTCCAATAAGAAAATTCTATTGTATGGGTACAAAACATTTATTCAATTATATACATGGGCTCTCTGGCCTGTGCTATGGTCTAAGCACTATCCATTTAATACATAAAAATTTGGACATGGAACAAACCTATTTACAAGTTACTTAGTTCTTGGTTCTAGTAAACTACTTTTAAAACTTAAAGTTCATGCCTTCCAGAAACATTTCATATACAACTTATTTTACATGTCATAAAAGAATGCCATTTTCTTTCACTCTATATTAAATGTTCAGTTTTAAGAAAAGGCTAAAATAAAGTAACAAACAATCAAATAGGACAAAGTTCATGTTTCTCTTTTTATCCGTCACACACGTTGTTTAAAATCTGGTAGGCTACCACTTGTGTAGCCAGCGTAGATGTTTCCCATCACGTACTCTCTTTCATTCGTAAATCTGCTGTTATGTCCATTGTGCTAGGTACACTTATCGATAAGCAAATCAATGGCGGTTATTGTCTTCTTCCCATGGAGGTACAACGTACGCCATATGAGTGATCACTTTTCCATCGGTGATGTCAAATTTTTCATTCACCGCCAGCATCGTCGAAGCAATAGCCCTCAATAGTTTGGAAGATGTTAATTCTGCAGGTGTACTAAACCCGAGACATACAGGAGAGTTCAAACTGTCGTGATACATAGACAGGCTCAAACGACCTCGATCTTTGACTTGACACTGACGTTTGAGTTCCTCTAACAGTGAGTCGAATAAGTTCGTAATGAAACCTTCTGCTTCCTCAGCTGGAACGTCAGGCGCAAAGTCTTTAACTTTCACCGTGTAGGTGTAAGTTTTTGTCCTAAATTTTCTCGAAGTCGCCGTCTGAGTCATTTGGATGCTAAAATACTCCTTTAGGTCTAATGAATCCTTTTCCTTCTTGGACGCACTTTGCTGTGATCGTATGGTGGTGAAAGAAGCCAATGATGTTTGTTCCTTCTCTTTTTTCATCTGCGGAGAGTGATCCATTTTTCTCGGTGTTTGTCCTCGCAATGAGATGCCGTTCTTGGAAGTCGTCCCTTTCGATACTGAGTGATATCAGCATGCCCATAAGGTAAAGTCTTGTAGTCTGGAAGTCCCACTGGTTGCACATAGTTTTCCATGGCGTTAGTAAATAAACAACTACGATGTACTACTGCAATGGTGATGTGATCGTGAGGCACAGCATCGCACTCGAGTTTCTCGTTGGGCTTGAGTCTTACGCTCGAGACTTGCTGTGTGAAAGGATTCATCTTTCTCGCTTGGTGTTGGTAGTGACAATGAACTATCAGTCTTGGACGTTGTCCCTTTTTATATGCTGGCCAATATCGACGTGACCGTACGGTAAAGTGAAGTGGTTGGGAAGCCTATCTCGCTTTTGGTACACGATTTGATAAACTTTTTCCAAGGGTCGACTGACGATTTGGTGTGTGGGTAAACGTACAATCTTGTGCGGTTCGTTGGTGGTCACTTTAAAATTTCCATCCTGTCCAGACTGCAAGGCTTCTTTCAAGACACCAAAGTTCACCAGTCGACTGGTGCGATAATTGAGAGTCAATCCTTTCACTTTACACTCCGTATGCACTTTTCCTTGTGGGTCACGGTATTCGAATCCGCAATTTTTGGGACCGCCACTTGCAAAACTTAGAATCTTGTCGTTGGGATGCTCGTCCGTCCAGGCTCCTAAACGGTCTCCTTCGATGTTAGGGTGCTGTTGACCCGGGAGATCGATGTAGATGCAACTGTCCGTGTCAAAATACAACACACGATCTCCTAACAGTTCTAAAGCTTCGTACAGTTTTAAGCGAGCATGGGTTGTCACGTAGGCCGCAATGATGACATTTCCAAATTCGTCGGACTCTACAAAGTCCAGTAATTCTTCGTAATTGACTAAGATCAAGTCCTCACGAAGAACGTCCACGTGTTTCATGTATTTAGTTTGGTCGTGAATCATCTGGAAGTAGCGGGAAGGTTCTGTCAAATACTCCGTCTTGGGAAAACACGGTCGTTGTGCCATTTTGCCCCACAAGCAATTCAACATCACTTTGGCAAACGATCGCCTTCCTTCGTTTATCTCGATGTGGTCTAAAGTGATGCCTTCCTGCTCCCAGCATTTCTCTTTGAATATCTTTTGGTCTTCTGGAGTATGGCACCGGGAAGGAGAGCCGCTGGCTTCTTGTTTCAGTTTCAAAAAGGCATCCACGTAGTCTGCGAAAATGCCTTTCTGAGTCTCGTCGCCCTTTTGGTATTTTTCTGTCTTGGGAAAGTGGTAAATTTCGTACACTTCTAACAGAGGATATCCCAGGTCCAGAGTTTTAACAAATTCCACGCTGACCCACTTTCCCGTCAAAGCACGTTCTTCCTGTGTGTGTTGACAACGTTGGTCTTGGTTGCACGTTTCGGCACAAGTACGGCACAAGGGAAACATCAGTTTTCCTTGGCAATGGTGAGGTAACACGGGATGGTACAAGTTCGTGGGAGGCAAGACTTTGCACTTGATCAATCCTTCGTATTTTTGAATGTTGTTCACGTCGATGTGTTCCGTCAGCAATTGCGGGTGCCCTGCGGGAAAGTGACAATATTTGCACACGTACGGATACAGAGAACACACGTCCAAGTATTTGATTTCTTCTCCTTTCTCCTCGTCGGCTTGGTACAGCAAACAGGTGGCATTCGTCCGTCCTCCGTACAAACTGTCCCGCGGGTTCAGAGGGTCCACACTTTGTAACTTTCCACGATGCGCTTAAACTCGGGATCGGTTTTCAATCGGTGATCGTACTCGTGTTCCCACATTTCCACCACTTGGTATCAGTGCTCTTCTAACTTCAATCGCCGCTGATAAGTGGCCTGGTACAAGTCTTCCATAGTCCGTTGTAAAAACTGATTTTTAGTGTCACGTTGAGGGTAACAGATAGGACATCCGTGAAATAAGCAACCGTTAAACTCGTACACGATCTGGGGGTTTTCTAAGTTCCAGCCATCCACCGAATACCTTCCGATGGTTTCTTCGCTTCCGCCGTTGCGGGCGTATTGGATCCATTTGTCTTCCTTGTCGCACAAGTAATGTAGCCAGCGTAGGGCTTTGACCGAATATTGACGTTTGACAAAGTTCTTCGTTTGAGGGCTTATGACAGCTAGGGTGTTTTCGGGCATGAATCGTTGACGTACACTAAGGAACACGCTTTGGCAATGGTGCAGGTTTCTTTCAAAGGATCGATCCCTCCGTGCTCCATGAACAGTTCTCGAAATTTTCCACAGCAACGCCTTAAAATATCCACGTCGGAACGACAATATTTTAGCATTTCTTCCTGAAAGTCGAAGGGGTCCTAGGCGTGAGCCTGGTACCAAGCGTAGAAAGCTTCACGTTGTTCGGTACGCATGTTGTCGGGGTCGTAGTAGTGAGCCTCAGGCAAATTGGGTAGAACGGCGTGTTGATTGGCTTCGGTGCTGACAAAGTGCGGGAAATAGCCTGTGGCCATTTCTGTCATTCCAAACGTTTTAGGCATGCGACTCAAAGGCATGGCCATGTAACTCATCGAATCTTTAAACTGCACTTGTTCCACTTGCATGGAAATGATTTTGGCTCCGTTCAAAGTCACATTAGGACGTTCGGTACTTTGTTCCGTATAGTATCCCAAAAGAAACTGTCCATCGTATCCCGAGAAATTGTGAGCCATCACCGTGGCATAGCGATGACAATCTCCGCAACGTTCGATGTCTTCTTGGCTCCACGTCTCATCGATAGGGTCTAAGATCCATTGGGCAAAATCGGCCAGCGTGTTTGGGCCCCGAAAGATTTTTTCACGTCCTCCAGGAATCTTGCTGCAGTGAGGGCAATAAGTAAATATAGGCTCTTGTATGCACTTCTCGCACGCTCGGTGAGCCACGCAGAAATTAGGAATATGAATGCCAGTCTCTTGCATGCATTCGAAATCGAAAAAGATGAAATTCCCTTTCTTCTGGTCATCTTCCTCTTGATGTTTGGAATGATATTTTTGAATGTAGCATTGGTGTTCCAAGTCCACGATTTGGCGACAAATGTGACATCGTTTCTTTCTTGAACAGACGTGTAACTTGGCGCAATTGGTATGTATGCCTTGTCCACAAGTAGGGCACAATCTCAGGAGTTGACAAGCACTTTTCCGCTGTGAACCTTGCGTCTTCAAATGTTGTTGGTAACAGGTTGGACTGACAAAAGTGCGCTGACAAGATGGGCAATGCACTCGTTCTTGTTCTTCGTCAAGAGAGGGTTTAGAGGCCAAGCATCCCTTACATTTCGATCCGAAATGCTTGTGTTGCTCTCGATTGTTATAGCCATAGTCACATTTCTCACAATAATATTTGTATCCCAGGAATCCAGTCATACTGGTAACGGCATCAAAATGTTCATCGTGATGACAGACGTGAATGTATTTTCCGTCTTTGAAATTTTTCCTCGAAATAACAGAGGTCCACGCACTTCTTGAGGGTGCACTTTCAAAGGTGTAGCGTGGAGCCAAGACGTCTTGGAATTTTTGCATTTCCGGAATGCCACAGGGCGCGTCTTTAGCTAGCCCCGCTTGCTGTAACAGGAGTTCTGCTTCTCTTTGTTGTTTGGCTCGGTCCGATTGTTGAATAATTTTCCAGGCTCTTTTCCATCTTGCCGTGTCGTTCTTGTCGGCATACGTTCGTCCCACCACGATGGCACGGGCTAAACACATCTTGTCTTGAGGGTTGTTAATTTGGACGAGGCTCTTTTTTGTGCTGCAAAGGTTGTCTACCAATAACACCTTTTTGCGTCCTGTCCCTTTTTGGAAGAGACACGTACGTCATGAACAGTGTTGCTTTTCCATCGGTAATGTGAAACTTGTCGTTGGATTGTTGCACGTATTGAATCTTGTCGATGACTTTGGAAGGTGTCAATTCTGCTGGGCTGCTAAACACGATCCAAACGGGTGACTTCAAACTGTCGTGATGAATGGAAAGTCTCAAGCGATCATCTTCTTTGGCTTCACATTGCTGTTTCAGTGTGGTTAACAAAGAATCCCACACATCGGTGATGAACCCCTCTGCTTTTTCCAGCGGTACGTCGGACTTGAAATCTGTAAACTTCACCGTGTACGTGTAGGCAGTGGTTCTAAATTTTCTAGAGGAGCGTTTGTCCGTTTCTCGAATGTGGTAATGCTTTTCGGGTGATACTGGTGGCCTTTGGTTTGGAATAGACTCTCTCGGTCTGGTCGCAGACGTGGAAGGTGTTGGTTCAGGTTCCCTCATGTCTTCGATTTGAGCGAACACTTCTTTTCGTGTGTGAGGCGATACTTCACGTCGCTGCCTCTTACCTTCTTCTTCTCTCACTGAAATCGTGCGATCGTTTCATCTCGATTGCTGATTCAAAAATGATTTAACCAAGTTCGTTCTCTCTGTATATATACCCCTCTTTACCTCTTGTGACAATGACTTGGTATATTTCACAAGGGCAAGTGAAAGTTTAACAGTTAGGAACACCTGGCTGACTTATGCGAACGACAATGGTGCGTCTTAAACGCCTCATGCATCTTGACGACCCTTCGATTCAAACCCTACCACGAAAGAAAAAAGTTGCAAGAAAATAACGTCATTGGCTAACCGATATTTTACACCGCCTTAGCTTCATATCGGTTTCAGTTGTTATTCGCACAGCGAGAAGATCAGACGTGTTTTTCTGTACCTGTCCATTAGTCACTTTACAAACAATAAAACTAATGCACAAATAATCGTACCATGGGTGACTCGTGGAAATTTCAGTCTTATTGCAAAATACAACACGGCACGTTTGGATGTACTATTCTGCGAGAAGTTTACATCGACGTTTTTGACAGAATAGTTCTCACAGAATAGTGCATCCAAACGTGTTAGCCAATGAAGTCACTTACAAAGAGTGACGCATTTGTTTGGTTCTAAATTCAAGGCAGGTAGTGTAGTGGTCAGGGGCAGAATAACACGTCTGATCTTGTCACTGTGCGAAGCGCGACTGAAGGAGATTCGAAGCTAAGGTGGTAGAAAATAGGTGTAGCCAATAAAATTACTTCTAACGACTCACGCATTGTTTTGCCTAAGCTCTTGAATTTTTACCATTGCAGTGCAGACGGACTGGAGTGTGAACTTATAATCCTGTATTGTGTACCGTAACATTTCTTCTTGCCACATCAAATACTTAACTGTACCATTATTGTTCGCGTTTTGAAACTGATCAAAAAATATTTTCTCACTTGGACATTTTGACATACACACGTTCGCATAGGTAGAGAAAGAAATGATATAGTACTGAGTGGTAGTTTTTTCAAACTAGCGAATTTGGGGTTTGTGTGAAGTAAATAAACTAAAAAAGTACAGTGAACCTCAAGGATGATAACCCAAGCTGTCCTGTCCATTGATGAATGTATTAACATCAGAAGAAATAAGATCTCTAAAACACAAAGATATGAGGCAAGCATGATTAGAATGAGCACAAAGACAGCAAACTGTACTAACAAAGGTATGTTTTCCTTCACGTCCGCGTAACTTAAAGTTTCAATCCCCTTGCACGACAAACTTGGTACCTTTTGTAGAGCCTGAAATAAAACTGAACAAACTTAAGCACTTTGCTATAAATATTTCTTTTGCAGCAACATACTAAACAACATAAATTCCGTTACAACAATAAACAATCTTACATCTTCTATAAAAAAGAAATTAATTAAAAAACAGAATTAAAGAACAACGATGACTAACCAACAAAACCGAATTTAATAAAGGCAATGCCATGTGTTGAAATGCTTCTCACTTTGAGAAGGTATTTGGATGTAATCTGCCATGCACCAACAACTTGAAAAAATGTATAAACAGAGAGAAACCTTAATTAAAAATTTTTTTCAAAATTGTTTGTGTCTTTAGGGAGCATACCTAAGCACTAATAAAGGATGGAACAGGAAAAATACACATAAAAGTTTTGATATTTCTGAAACAATGAGGGGATATTCCTACAGTTCTTAACCAGCTATATATGCTGGGATGGGTCTGTGGGATATCCACAAATAAAGAAGTACAGAATTTCAGGTCAAGTTGCAAGTGTGTGCTTGTTTTGTAAAATGGTAAAAATCGGATAGATACTTTTCTCGTGACACTTGTGAAGTGAGGAGTCTGTGCAAGTATCAAAAGCTAAAGTCACATAACTTTTGTACGGCTTGTAAACACTTCCACTTTAGAAAATGTGAAGTATCACAAGTTATTATCCCAAACAGAACTGGAACATAGGGGCTTGACAGTTGTTGTTTAGACACCTCCGCTCAACTTCACAACTTACATGCTCTGTCTCATACTTTGGTCTTAAGAAAGATCGCCGTTGTAGGTGCAGCAACAGTGATAAGGGCAGGCGGAGACATCGTTGCTGATGTCGAAAAAGGATAGTTCTTTTAAAAATGGGTTTAGTATTTTTTTACTTTTTTAAAATATCAAACGAAGAAAATTGTGTGTCAAATCAGGGTTGGTAGACATCGTGGTCAACGACAAAGTAGAAGTGGAGAGAATGAGACATCGTAGTCGAGTAGCGTGGTTTTCTGGAGTACGTACGTGTCCTAACGGCACAGTACCGTTTCTAATTCTCTTGATGGCACCAACTATCTGGGGTTTTTTTTCTTGCAACTTTTTTCTTTCGTGGTAGGGTTTGAATCGAAGGGTCGTCAAGATGCATGAGGCGTTTAAGACGCACCATTGTCGTTCGCATAAGTCAGCCAGGGGTTCCTAACTGTTAAACTTTCACTTGCCCTTGTGAAATATACCAAGTCATTGTCACAAGAGGTAAAGAGGGGTATATATACAGAGAGAACGAACTTGGTTAAATCATTTTTGAATCAGCAATCGAGATGAAACGATCGCACGATTTCAGTGAGAGAAGAAGAAGGTAAGAGGCAGCGACGTGAAGTATCGCCTCACACACGAAAAGAAGTGTTCGCTCAAATCGAAGACATGAGCGAACCTGAACCAACACCTTCCACGTCTGCGACCAGACCGAGAGAGTCTATTCCAAACCAAAGGCCACCAGTATCACCCGAAAAGCATTACCATATTCGAGAAACGGACAAACGCTCCTCTAGAAAATTTAGAACCACTGCCTACACGTACACGGTGAAGTTTACAGATTTCAAGTCCGACGTACCGCTGGAAAAAGCAGAGGGGTTCATCACCGATGTGTGGGATTCTTTGTTAACCACACTGAAACAGCAATGTGAAGCCAAAGAAGATGATCGCTTGAGACTTTCCATTCATCACGACAGTTTGAAGTCACCCGTTTGGATCGTGTTTAGCAGCCCAGCAGAATTGACACCTTCCAAAGTCATCGACAAGATTCAATACGTGCAACAATCCAACGACAAGTTTCACATTACCGATGGAAAAGCGACACTGTTCATGACGCACGTGTCTCTTCCAAAAAGGGACAGGACGCAAAAAGGTGTTATTGGTAGACAACCTTTGCAGCACAAAAAAGAGCCTCGTCCAAATTAACAACCCTCAAGACAAGATGTGTTTAGCCCGTGCCATCGTGGTGGGACGAACGTATGCCGACAAGAACGACACGGTAAGATGGAAAAGAGCCTGGAAAATTATTCAACAATCGGACCGAGCCAAACAACAAAGAGAAGCAGAACTCCTGTTACAGCAAGCGGGGCTAGCTAAAGACGCGCCCTGTGGCATTCCGGAAATGCAAAAATTCCAAGACGTCTTGGCTCCACGCTACACCTATGAAAGTGCACCCTCAGGAAGTGCGTGGACTTCTGTTATTTCGAGGAAAAATTTCAAAGACAGAAAATACATTCACGTCTGTCATCACGATGAACATTTTGATGCCGTTACCAGTATGACTGGATTTCTGGGATACAAATATTATTGTGAGAAATGTGACTATGGCTATAACAATCGAGAGCAACACAAGCATTTCGGATCGAAATGTAAGGGATGCTTGGCCTCTAAACCCTCTCTTGACGAAGGACAAGAACGAGTGCATTGCCCATCTTGTCAGCGCACTTTTGTCAGTCCAACCTGTTACCAACAACATTTGAAGACGCAAGGTTCACAGCGGAAAAGTGCTTGTCAACTCCTGAGATTGTGCCCTACTTGTGGACAAGGCATACGTATCAATTGCGCCAAGTTACACGTCTGTTCAAGAAAGAAACGATGTCACATTTGTCGCCAAATCGTGGACTTGGAACACCAATGCTACATTCAAAAATATCATTCCAAACATCAAGAGGAAGATGACCAGAAGAAAGGGAATTTCATCTTTTTCGATTTCGAATGCATGCAAGAGACTGGCATTCATATTCCTAATTTCTGCGTGGCTCAACGAGCGTGCGAGAAGTGCATCCAAGAGTCTATATTTACTTATTGCCCTCACTGCAGCAAGATTCCTGGAGGACGTGAAAAAATCTTTCGGGGCCCGAACACTCTGGCCGATTTTGCCCAATGGCTCTTAGACCCTATCGACGAGACTTGGAGCCAAGAAGACATCGAACGTTGCGGAGATTGTCATCGCTATGCCACGGTGATGGCTCACAATTTCTCGGGATACGATGGACAGTTTCTTTTGGGATACTATACGGAACAAAGTACCGAACGTCCTAATGTGACTTTGAACGGAGCCAAAATCATTTCCATGCAAGTGGGACAAGTGCAGTTTAAAGATTCGATGAGTTACATGGCCATGCCTTTGAGTCACATGCCTAAAACGTTTGGAATGACAGAAATGGCCACAGGCTATTTCCCGCACTTTGTCAGCACCGAAGCCAATCAACACGCCGTTCTACCCAATTTGCCTGAGGCTCACTAATACAACCCCGACAACATGCGTACCGAACAACGTGAAGCTTTCTACGCTTGGTACCAGACTCACGCCTAGGACCCCTTCGACTTTCAGGAAGAAATGCTAAAATATTGTCGTTCCGACGTGGATATTTTAAGGCGTTGCTGTGGAAAATTTCGAGAACTGTTCATGGAGCACGGAGGGATCGATCCTTTGAAAGAAACCTGCACCATTGCCAAAGCGTGTTCCTTAGTGTACGTCAACGATTCATGCCCGAAAACACCCTAGCTGTCATAAGCCCTCAAACGAAGAACTTTGTCAAACGTCAATATTCGGTCAAAGCCCTACGCTGGCTACATTACTTGTGCGACAAGGAAGACAAATGGATCCAATATGCCCGCAACGGCGGAAGCGAAAAAACCATCGGAAGGTATTCGGTGGATGGCTGGAACTTAGAAAACCCCAGATCGTGTACGAGTTTAACGGTTGCTTATTTCACGGATGTCCTATCTGTTACCCTCAACGTGACACTAAAAATCAGTTTTTACAACGGACTATGGAAGACTTGTACCAGGCCACTTATCAGCGGCGATTGAAGTTAGAAGAGCACTGATACCAAGTGGTGGAAATGTGGGAACACGAGTACGATCACCGATTGAAAACCGATCCCGAGTTTAAGCGCATCGTGGAAAGTTACAAAGTGTGGACCCTCTGAACCCGCGGGACAGTTTGTACGGAGGACGGACGAATGCCACCTGTTTGCTGTACCAAGCCGACGAGGAGAAAGGAGAAGAAATCAAATACTTGGAAATGTGTTCTCTGTATCCGTACGTGTGCAAATATTGTCACTTTCCCGCAGGGCATCCGCAATTGCTGACGGAACACATCGACGTGAACAACATTCGACAATACGAAGGATTGATCAAGTGCAAAATCTTGCCTCCCACGAACTTGTACCATCCCGTGTTACCTCACCATTGCCAAGGAAAACTGATGTTTCCCTTGTGCCGTACTTGTGCCGAAACGTGCAACCAAGACCAACGTTGTCAACACACCCAGGAAAAACGTGCTTTGACGGGAAAGTGGGTCAGCGTGGAATTGTTTAAAACTCTGGACCTGGGATATCCTCTGTTAGAAGTGTACGAAATTTACCACTTTCCCAAGACAGAAAAATACCAAAAGGGCGACGAGACTCAGAAAGGCATTTTCGCAGACTACGTGGATGCCTTTTTGAAACTGAAACAAGAAGCCAGCGGCTCTCCTTCCTGGTGCCATACTCCAGAAGACCAAATGATATTCAAAGAGAAATACTGGGAGCAGGAAGGCATCACTTTAGACCACATCGAGAAAAAGGAAGGAAGGCGATCGTTTGCCAAAGTGATGTTGAATTGCTTGTGGGGCAAAATGGCACAACGACCGTGTTTTCCCAAGACGGAGTATTTGACAGAACCTTCCCGCTACTTCCAGATGATTCACGACCAAACTAAATACATGAAACACGTGGACGTTCTTCGTGAGGACTTGATCTTAGTCAATTACGAAGAATTACTGGACTTTGTAGAGTCCGACGAATTTGGAAATGTCATCATTGCGGCCTACGTGACAACCCATGCTCGCTTAAAACTGTACGAAGCTTTAGAACTGTTAGGAGATCGTGTGTTGTATTTTGACACGGACAGTTGCATCTACATCGATCTCCCGGGTCAACAGCACCCTAACATCGAAGGAGACCGTTTAGGAGCCTGGACGGACGAGCATCCCAACGACAAGATTCTAAGTTTTGCAAGTGGCGGTCCCAAAAATTGCGGATTCGAATACCGTGACCCACAAGGAAAAGTGCATACGGAGTGTAAAGTGAAAGGATTGACTCTCAATTATCGCACCAGTCGACTGGTGAACTTTGGTGTCTTGAAAGAAGCCTTGCAGTCTGGACAGGATGGAAATTTTAAAGTGACCACCAACGAACCGCACAAGATTGTACGTTTACCCACACACCAAATCGTCAGTCGACCCTTGGAAAAAGTTTATCAAATCGTGTACCAAAAGCGAGATAGGCTTCCCAACCACTTCACTTTACCGTACGGTCACGTCGATATTGGCCAGCATATAAAAAGGGACAACGTCCAAGACCGATAGTTCATTGTCACTACCAACACCATGCGAGAAAGATGAATCCTTTCACACAGCAAGTCTCGAGCGTAAGACTCAAGCCCAACGAGAAACTCGAGTGCGATGCTGTGCCTCACGATCACATCACCATTGCAGTACCACATCTTAGTTGTTTATTTACTAACGCCATGGAAAACTATGTGCAACCAGTGGGACTTCCAGACTACAAGACTTTACCTTATGGGCATGCTGATATCACTCAGTATCGAAAGGGACGACTTCCAAGAACGGCATCTCATTGCGAGGACAAACACCGAGAAAAATGGATCACTCTCCGCAGATGAAAAAAGAGAAGGAACAAACATCATTGGCTTCTTTCACCACCATACGGTCACAGCAAAGTGCGTCCAAGAAGGAAAAGGATTCATTAGACCTAAAGGAGTATTTTAGCATCCAAATGACTCAGACGGCGACTTCGAGAAAATTTAGGACAAAAACTTACACCTAAACGGTGAAAGTTAAAGACTTTGCGCCTGACGTTCCAGCTGAGAAAGCAGAAGGTTTCATTATGGACTTATTCGACTCACTGTTAGAGGAACTCAAACGTCAGTGTCAAGTCAAAGATCGAGGTCGTTTGAGCCTATCTATGTATCACGACAGTTTGAACTCTCCTGTATGTCTCGGGTTTAGTACACCTGCAGAATTAACATCTTCCAAACTATTGAGGGCTATTGCTTCGACGATGCTGGCGGTGAATGAAAAATTTGACATCACCGATGGAAAAGTGATCACTCATATGGCGTACGTTGTACCTCCATGGGAAGAAGACAATAACCGCCATTGATTTGCTTATCGATAAGTGTACCTAGCACAATGGACATAACAGCAGATTTACGAATGAAAGAGAGTACGTGATGGGAAACATCTACGCTGGCTACACAGGTGGTAGCTGACCAGATTTTAAACAACGTGTGTGACGGATAAATAGAGAAACATGAACTTTGTCCTATTTGATTGTTTGTTACTTTATTTTAGCCTTTTCTTAAAACTGAACATTTAATATAGAGTGAAAGAAAATGGCATTCTTTTATGACATGTAAAATAAGTTGTATATAAAATGTTTCTGGAAGGCATGAACTTTAAGTTTTAAAAGTAGTTTACTAGAACCAAGAACTAAGTAACTTGTAAAAAGGTTTGTTCCATGTCCAAATTTTTATGTATTAAATGGATAGTGCTTAGACCATAGCACAGACCAGAGAGCCCATGTATATAATTGAATAAATGTTTTGTACCCATACAATAGACTTTTCTTATTGGAGTCTCTATTCTGTCTCTGACTCTTTCTTTGAAACATCTCTGTCCTCTTTTCTGTGTGCTTGGATGTGTATTTGTTTGTTTCTGTATGTTGACGTTTGTCCCTATCAGCCCTTTGTCCCTACAAGTACATTTCACCCTATAAATAGTTTTGACTCTATAAACCCCATGATGTCACCCATGTTCAATTCCCATTGACCTCCAGGTGACATTCTCATGTTAAATTCCCACTGACGCCAATTCTGAATATACCCATTTTTAACTTTAAGGTCCCATTGACGTTAAAGTGGCCCAATTCTTTGTCGCTATGTTCAGTTCCCTATTCACTCCATGTTAAATTTCCCCATGTTAAATTCCCCTTGACGCCAAAGTGGATATACCCCTTTTTAACATTAAAGTCCTCTTGACGCTAAAGTGTCCCTATTAAATACTTATATTTGTGCTATCTTTATAGATCCAAGAATTGTTGTTGTTTGTGTTTCTTTTAATGACAAGAGGTGGGGACTTTAGAACAAAAGAACAAAAGAACAATCGGCTTGATGAGAAGACTCATGAATATAAAATCACACAAGATACTTATGAAAATGGGAAAGAGATAATAAATTAAAATATGGTTTAGTAGTCAATGATTTTGAATACAGGAAGTAAAATACATACAATGGAGAATATAAACACTTACCATTTGATATCCCATCAAATTTTAGATCACAAAATTTGTTATTGGTCGACGGGATTATTGTTGGTCTTGGCGCCTGCGTCGGTTGAGGATTAAGTCTTCTATTTGGTCTCCCTGTAGTAATAATAATAATAATAATAATAATAATAATAATGTTTAATTGTAATACAAGCCACTGGCCCAGGATACATATCCATACATGATGTGGTGCAAAAAAATGTTTCAGTGCGCAACAAAAGAACGTCGTATCTGTTGGAAGTGTTAAACATGAAAGTAATCATTTTTGCATTTCTCGAATTGTGTGAAACACACACACACACACACACACACACACACACACACACACACACACACATATAACACAGTAATTACACAAACTAATTTAAAGAGAACCCTCAAGCCTGCATGGAACACGTTTTGTGATATTGCTCTAATGTATCAGGAGTCGATGATAAAAACGGTTTTTCTCAAATCTTTGAGACTTTTATATAAAACACTGCTAAGTATCATTTTGTATAATTCTCCAAAGTTGTTCTCAAGCTTGACTTTTATATATAAAGGTGGATAAATATTTTCCTCCTAATTCTACATAAAGCAGGCAAGCAGTAATCAAGCGGAATTCACAATCTTTCTTCATGACAAATACTTTCATATCTTCCTGTGTTACCTCTGATTGGCATGTTCTCCACTCCAAGCACAGTGATTATGTAACAAACACCGCTATCTCCTAACAATTCTTGATATCTTTGACAAGTTAATTCTGCTTCCATTGACTTAATCTCATTCTGCAGCTTTCTTCTTTACATCTCTGACTAAACAATCTAAGAAATATATTTTCATCATTTACGCCCCGAACACACCAAACATTGTCAAATCCAAACGTAAATATAAACTATTCATATTGTTTTCTCAGCAATCACAATTTTCCCCCGTCTTAACTGTAAATTGTAGCATTGTTTAGGATATCTGTCTTCTGGCATGTTTAGAATTCTTAGCCAATATTTGAAAATACGTGTATATTTTTTTAGTCTGCATACTAATTCTTCCTAATTCATTATATATGAATGCATTTGGAGTAGACTTAGATGTACCAAGAATATATTAACAAAATGACAATTGAACTTTTCCTATATCATTGGCATCGTAAAACCCTCAAACCGCAGCCCCATAGTTAAGGATGGGAGCAATCATCGAGTCAAACAGACGAAGCAATCCAGTTACGGGTAATTTGCCAAATTTGAAAGACTTTGCTTCAATATATGCATAGCCTTCAGCGCCTGCAAGGGTAGAGTTCTCTGGCACATATACCAAGACTTTTTGTTAAAGAAAATATGCGTCTTAGACACTTATAATAGGATTCAATCTTTACCTTTGTATGGCCATAGTACCACTTTTCGTAACTTCTGAGATAGCCACCTCTGCGAAATACAGTCACTCTTGGGTTTCTCCATTTTCACGTTTAATTTCCATATTTAAGCAATATGTATGCAGCCTATTCAGCATAATTTGCAACTGGTGAGCAGTGTCAGCAAAGAAACTTAAATCGTCTACATACAACAGTAAAATATTTCTAACGTTTCTACCGACAAAATATAGAAAAGATTAAAGGCGATAAAACACAACTTTGGCGTACGTCCAAAGGACAATTAAACACATTGGAAATAAGATTATTGGACTTAACACGTGCTTTTACATCATTATAAAATGCCCTAATGATTCTTAAATTTTTTCCACTAGTATTTTCAGTAACTAGATTTTGGAAAAGGAAACGTCTATCTTCGCTCAGAAATTCATTTTCTTCCACCCATTCATTTATACTATTGTTTAAAATCGATGTAAACACTTTGCTTGATACAGGTAGTAGACGAATGTCTCTTAATTGGAGGGTTCATTTGCATCCCCTTTCTTCAAAATTCGTAAGATGACAACTGTTGACCAATATTCTGGATAATATCCAACATCGACTAGTATATTAAATAATATTATTGATCTTGGTGCATTTCCCGCACATATAAAGAAATTGGTAGATAAAATATATATTCTCCCAGCTTTGTCATGTTTCAGTTTACTCAATGCTAGGCGAGCCTCATCTTCAGTGATTCTTCTATCTAAAGTTGAATTACTTGAATGTTTTCATTTTCCTGTATCAAGTCAACAGAACTTGACAAATTAAATAATTCGGATATTTTATTCATACCAAGTTGCATACGTGATACTGCTTTGCGTACCGACACTGGGATTCGTTACAAGGCGCCAGAAAAGTTGTGTATTTTTAGAGTATAATGCAGATAAAAGACTTTTGTTTTAATTCATTTTTGTTTATGATTGCTTCTTGTAAGATTTATACATATGTCTATAGAATGTATAATCTTCAAGTGATTTACTTTTACATTTTAATCAGAACTATCCTAGATATCTTAAGGCTTTTCTTTTGGCGGTAATGCAATCTCTGTCAAACCAAGGCTGACATTCGGCAAGTTTTCTTGGAGATGTCACATCTAGGTTTTGCTTTCTATTGATTGTCTTCATTGCGTTTGCTGCATCATGGTAAATATCAGTAACTGTTTAGACGCATTCGTTGAGTTTTTTGTATTGTTGATATCATTTAAAATCGTATCCACATTTTGAGATAATAGGTCTTTGCCAGTTTGGATTACAGACAAGTCTTCTTCTTTGTTCCATATGTATTTATCTATCTCGTTACACCCAGAGACATTTCAAACTTTTTGCTCTTGTTTACCAATGTAGTCAAGGGGAAATACATTGGGCATATATATATATATATATATATATATATATATATATATATATATATATATATATATATATATATATATATTGTTTCTAATATATCATCTATGTCAAAGGGTCATATATTTTTTAAAGCGCATACGTCAACTAAAACATAATCTATTGCTGAGGCCCAGTTGCCATGGATACATGTAATTTTCCCTATCCCTTTATCTGATCCACATCTACCATTGACGATCCTCAATCGAGTCGTCTGGCATAGTTGTAGAAGTTTTACTCGATAGTAATTTATTTCCCTTACGTCTTGATTAGCCCGATCATACATATCTCCGTCTTCTATAAAATTAAATTCTCGACGTAGGTCAATGATACTATCATATTTTATAAAATCTGGCTCCGTACCAGTATATGCATTAAAATCATCCGCAATTATTATTTTATAGTAAGCATATTTCAGTTTATGGTGAGCTAGCTCATTTTCTACCACATTTTCTACCACTGCATATACATTTTCTACCACTGCATATACATTTTCTTCAGAATGAACAGAGTAGTATTCAGGTGACATATAGACAAACCAAACACGATGTTTCACCTCAGTATGTTAGCCTCACAACTAACCAAATGATATTTTTGAGACATTTTTTTTCTCTAGATATATTGAAATGCTTGAAGAGGTGTTCACGATCTAACACCGAGATCACCTCATCCCCACGAATTTCTTTTAACTGGTTGTGATTTATTTCTTACGATATCAAAGGTTGTGTAACCATCAATATGAAACTGGTCGATAGTTTCTGTCCAAGTTTAAACAAAGCCTAGCATATCAAATCTTTCAATATAGTAAATAAAATCAGACCTCTTTTCTCTAAAGAGTTTCTTACTTTTGCCTGATATATTCCATACCAAACAACCTAACACAGATGTAGAACATCTGTCCTCTTGCACATTTTTTAGCCTCGGTTGGAGCCCGATCTTCTGTCTACAGGAACAACATCATTTCAAATCTCATCAAATACATACTTGCAACTGTTTATTATTAGCTTGCCATATCTGTAGAAAGCTTTTTTTCCTTGTTCCATGGCATTTTTAATATCGGGTAGAGGTTGGCAATAGATTCTCACTCTGACTAGAAAGTCTTCAGCTATACCTATGTTAACTGGTCTGCTAGCTGCTACTATACCTTCCTTGTAAGCCGTGGTCCTCCTGGTGGCTGCTTCACTGGCAACTTTCTTTATCTCTCTGTAGCGTCGCAACACTTTCTCTTGATCTTTATATTTTGAAAATTTGACAATCACGGGTCTTGGGTTTTCTTTTGATCTCAGCCGATGGGTTCTATCAACTTATATCCTCCCTGAATCTAAACCAAGTACATCCCTCACCTACGCTTTAATCGATTTTTCTGTATCCTCCCACTTCTCTTCGTGGGTTTCATGTACAGCATAAAACACTAGATTTTCTCGACAGGAATATGCTTCTTGTTGCTCAAGTTTTTGTTCATTCGCCTGCAATTGTGTTTCCATTTCATTAACTGACTACGGCAGATTCTAAATCTTCTTGCACAGTACCATATTTTCTGATATGTCATCAATTCATTTTGATTTCTCAGTTCATCTAGGGAACAATCGATAGATATAAATCTTTCATTAAGTTTTTTACTCTATTTCCTATCTCTAGCATTACATTTCTCAAACCTGAATCCATTGTTTCTGCCGTCTTTATAAAGGTATCATCATTTATATCTTCCCTTTCTGTCATACTGTTTCCAGAGGCCCAGGAGTTCTGCTGCGTTAGTACAGAAACACGTCCGAATTGGACTTGTCAGATTAGATTGAGAGTTACCCATCCACAAAAATAATGAGTTTGTCCCCCATTCCTCGGTATGATGACGTGGCCTATAATTACTGAAAGGGCTATATGTCGTTTGTGACCCTTGTAGATTTGTTCTGTCTCCTTGATTGGTTTTGGGGGTCTTGCCATGGACACAGGACCTGGATTAGTTTCCACTCATTGCACAAATAACAGGGAAAACGATACACAATTCACTTTAATAATAATAATAATAATAATAATAATAATCATCATCATCGACTGTACTATCAACATAATAAAACATAATAATACAAAAACTTCTTTTATCTAATATAGTAAAGTGTTGTTTAGTTGCCGCTGGTAAAATAAAATGATGAGTGATGTTATAGTACTATATTCCCTGGTACAGTGTGCAGCATTGGAGTTCTAATATGATAAGAACTATGAAAAGTAAATTTACCATATAATTGCTGAATGCGGTAAATATCGTCCGTGCCCAGTTTGTAGTTCGGGTCATATCCGTCGTAGAACGGTTTCATAAGCGCTCCCATTGCGTTCGAATGGCCAAGTCCAAGAGCATGGCCAAACTCGTGTGCGGAAACAATTTCTAGATTAGTTCCTTTTTCCGTGTTTTCTGTCCATGTCTCGTCTTCATCAAAATGGGTGTCCCCAGAAATAGAAGCTGTACCCGGGAAAAAGGCGTGTGCCAATGTTCCGCCTGAAAAATGTATTTGACGACTGAAATAGTCCTTTTTAATTTGGAATTAATAAATATCTAGATCAAAGTTAAATAAATATGCAAGAAGTTTCTTCTAAGAAAATACATCTAAAAGAAATTAACAATGAATGTAAACATATAAAGATTGTTCTTTTCTTCCTTTCTGTCTATGCCTCTTTGCTTTTGTCTTTCTTTGTATTCCTTCATTCCCTTCTCTCGTTTTGTTTCCATGCAGCTCATAGCACAGCAAAGTGCATGAAATATGCTAAAAACTGTATAGAGATTTCTAGCAAGTAGTAATCATTCACATGAAATATACTAAATGCCATATTGAGATTTCTAGCGAGTAGTAATCGTTCACATGAAATATACTAAATGCCGTATTGAGATTTCTAGCGAGTAGTAATTATTCACATGAAATATAATAAATGCCGTATTGAGATTTCTAGCGAGTAGTAATCATTCACATGAAATGTAATAAATGCCGTATTGAGATTTCTAGCGAGTAGTAATCATTCACATGAAATGTAATAAATGCCGTATTGAGATTCCTAGCGAGTTGTAATGATTTACATCAGCTGAGTTGTGCAGGGACACGTATATTTGTACAAGTTTGGACAGACTAAAATGGGATCGGGCTTGTGACAAAAACACAATGAATCAGTATACTTCATTTCTATTTTCATTCAGTTATTGAATATATTTTTCTTCTTGCTATAATATGGAAGTCAATCGTTGTTTGATTTTGTTAATTGGTTATTTTTGTGTTCAATATTGTCTAACACTAAGCTATCAACAGTAATTGTTGTCATGGAAAATGATACAACTTCCTGATAGTTGAAAAAATATTTTCGTCTGCACATATATTGACTGTTGTTCATTCCTGAAATGTTCGATATGTTTACGAAAGAAAATCTTATTATTTGCCGTATATACTCGCTTATAAGGTGAGGCAAACTGAAATCAACATAGATCACGATCTGCTGAGGCATAAAGCGCAAGCAGAGCAGTGTTTATATTGTTTATTCTACCGATTACTCCTAACAAATTGCACAGAACCAGATCTGTCGGCACACAATGCGCCGGCAGATCTGGGTCTGTGCTGTTTGCATTTGGTCTCGTCCTATAACTGAGCACAGACGGTTCTTTGAAGACGTCTTTCTCAATTAAATTTTTTTATTCTTGTCTCAGCCTTTTATTCAGTTCAATTTAAGCCACGGTTGTTATTCCTGCAAGTTAACTCTTTATATCTGTTTCGGTTTTAAAGCTATTGTTTCAAGTTTCTATGTCACTTAGATATAGCTCTTTCCTTGTTCATGTTTGGGTTCCTTTGGTCTTGCACCCTTGTAATTATTAATCAACTTCTCTTACAAGGGAGGTAAATCATTGCATTGGAAATTCATTTTTATGGAGCTAATTGATAGTCCTTGAAACTGTTAAATAAATATACTGAAATCGTTAATTCCTATTCCAAAATGCAATCCGTATCATTGTCGCCTGATATTTCAACAAACATTCTTGTACCAGTCAAATTTACTAATGACTTGCTAATCTAACTTTATTTATCGGCAGGCATTGACCCGTGGTTATCGTAAAGATTGTTATCATCTATGTACATAAGGAATGCCATTGACCTTAAGCTGTCGTGCTCGCCATCATTTTGTGTATCTTAACATTCTTTCCGAGTAGTATTGGTGATTTACTTCAACATGTCTATATTATATCACGTTAATTTCACATCCCATTTCACTCTCAATCATCAATAACATGCCAAGGTTTGTCACCAGTTTTCATTCAGTACCTGCTGTATCGAAACTTGCATTAGCACTATACTAATCACTAGGATCTAGTTTGTAATCATTCACTATAAGTATGACTAGAGTCTAGTTTGTAATCATTCACCATAATAATGAATAGGGTCTAATTTGTAATCATTCACCATAATAATGAATAGGGTCTAATTTGTAAGCTTTCACTAATAGAATTACTAGAGCCTAGTTTGTAATCATTCACTATAACAATGACTAGGGTCTAGTTTGTAATCATTCAAAAAAAAGACATTTCTAAACTTCTCTAAAATTGAACAAAACACAAATAATTTTTTCTTTCAATAGTTATACGTTATACGCATGTTTTCTTTTCTAATTTGTTATGTGTTCAAGCGGCTAAACTTCTTTTCTCGAATATTTAGACTGCAAATTTATAAACTGTTTCAACGTTTCTGTAATTGTCCATCACCACATTTTTAGCCATACTTTGTATAGAATATCCCTCGCATTTAAAGTTATTTGGGAACTTGATTTGTTCCGGCAATTTTTATCCTTGTTCCCTTCTTACATAAACCTTTCATCTATGGAATACCTACTAAATGATATGCATTTCCTGAAATTTCTTACTTCTTCTTTCAGAATTAACGAATGTTCTGATGAATAATTGAATGTCATAAACTGATCACTTATGAATGAACACTGGTATATATTTTGGGCATTTCAATTTTAGACTGCATTCTTTATGTGCTTAGCCTCCACACACCTACCTGCCCCGTGATCGTAGTCACACACTTTTTTACCTCCTACTTGATCGTTGTCGCAAACCTTTTGGCTTGCTATGTAATCGTAGTCACACACCATTTGGCTTGCTACGTAATCGTAGTCACACACCCTTTAGCCTGATACGTGATCGTAGTCACACGCCTTTTGGCTTGCTACGTAATCGTAGTCACACACCCTTTAGCCTGATACGTGATCGTAGTCACGCGCCTTTTGACTTGCTACATAATGGTAGTCGCACACCCTTTGGTCTGCTACGTGATCGTAGGCACACCCCTTTTGGCTTGCTACGTGATCGTAGTCACACACCTTTTGTCATACTACGTTGTCGTAGTCACACTCCTTTTGGCTTGCTACGTAATCGTAGTCACACACCCTTTGGCCTGCTACGTGATCGTAGGCACACACCTTTTGGATTGGTACATGATCGTAGGCACACACCTTTTGGCATGCTACTTGATCGTAGTGGCACACCTTTTGGTCTTTCATTTCTCTCTTACCTTTTGGCATGCTACGTTGTCGTAGAAACACACCTTTTGGCTTGCTACGTGATCGTACGCGCACACCTTTTGGCTTGCTACGAGTGCAAGCTATTTTGCTCCTAATTCATTGACAGAAAACTTTGAACTGCATCTAAGCAACTGATAAGTCGATATGTGCATAATTAAATATTCTATTCTGTTAAATGTCCAACTTAGTTCCTGTCCAAACTATATATAAAATGTAAAACAGTTCAATGACACTATCAATTTCACATCGATTCAAGATATTTAGAGGGGTTTTTCGGTAGTTCATATTTATATGAATGGCGCCCGCTATCCCCTCATAAATATGATCGTTAAGTCTAAATGAGCTTCACAAAACAAAACTGACACATGTGTCGAATGGGGATCTTATTCAAATGTTGCTCAATGTCATTGAAAAGCTTTAGGAACTCTTGGTTGTTACCGCCATAAAATCTATTCTTATCTACATTTCTTGTAAATCAATCTCTAACTCTTTTGATTATTTATTATTATTATTATTATTATTATTAT
>JAECUM010031275.1:0-11714 GCA_016617855.1 Megalonaias nervosa | reverse complement strand
GCACCAAGAAATTCTTTACCAGGATCAACCTGTAATAGTTGTGGCCATCGCAAGGGTCCTCGTTGATAAATTCGTTCAAACGCAGATGCAACTTCAGATGCTGTTTTTATTGATAGTGGTTCTGCTTCTTTATATCTACTTGCAACGTCAGCGACAGTCAATGCGTATTTGTACGTGCGTGATTGACGTCTACCAATTTTAATGGTGTCATGTGGTAAAAATAAAATATCTGCTTGATGAACTTCATTAGGGGTGCTGACATCAAAATGTGCGTACTGAATTTTTTTAGGTGGTAGTAGATAAATTTGCCATATTGCCTGTCGTGCTAACCACGCTGCAGCAACAGAATGTGAGACTTTTGCTGCTTCAGCAAGTTTACTAATCGCTGCTCTGCCTCTCCAATATCCTCTTGGGCTATAATAAACAGATTCCATTATAATAGTTATATAATTAATTACCAGCCCCTAACATTATTTTACCTTTCATAGCAGATTTTACTAGAAAACTAGCGAGTTTTTCTCTGACAGATTTATTTGGTATAGAATTTAACGCATGAATTAATTTTACATCTGCGAGATGCCGTTGTTGTAAATCTTTACTTTTATACGCAACGTCATGAACATGACACGCTTGATCAATCTTGTTTATTGGATACTCTCCTGATCTTGGTTGATCTTGATCATCAAGTCGTATATCAAGTCGAGTTCCAGGACCACAATAATTATATCCAGGAAGATGTTTCTCACCGGGGTATTTAGCCCATGGAGCTCCTGGTAATTTCCCTAATGAAGCAGCGATATAACCATCTGTCTTTGTTTCTGATTTCATAGGGACAAATTTGTATTTCTTCGTACCACATCTAACACATTTGCCTGTTAATGCACGTCGTTTATTCTTCGTTGTTATCGTTGTTAATTCAGCAGTGGGTGTAGATGCTCTACATTGAACACAAAATAGACTCATGTTATTTATTATATGGATATAATTGACTTTTCAGCGACACGAAAGCAGAAGCCAGTGAAGCATCATCCAGCGTTACCGAATTCGATTAGGATGATTATAATAGGTCCATCTGGATCTGGTAAGACACAATTATTACTTAATCCGATAATGCGATGGCTCAAGTGGAATAAATTATATTTGGTAGCACCATCTGTAGATGATCAACGGTGTTATGAAGTACTTAAAGATTTTAATGAAAATGCAAAATTGCTGAATAAAGACGACAATGATGTTGTTGACTTTATTACCGATATTGATGAAGCCCCATCTGTAGATGACCTAGATGGATTTATTAATAACCTCGTAGTATATGATGATGTGATGCTGGACAAACAATCGAATCCAGCTCGGATATTTTCTCGAGGTAGACATAAAAATACTGACGTGATTTATGTTACTCAGCGATATACACAAATTCCAAAAGTGATCAGAGATAACTGCAATATTTTAGTCGTGTTTAATGGAGTAGATAATTATACCTTACAAAATATTTATTATACTTGGTGTTCAGGGGATATGAACATAATGAAGTTTAAAAACTTATTTTCAAAAGCACAAGCTGTTCCGTTCGGATTTATTACAATAAATTTACATGACCCAAGATCCAGATATCGTATAGGTCTTGATAAAATCTTTGGTTAATTATAGCAGCAGGCAAGGTGAAAAACAACCAAAATTAATTGACCAACGACTAAACGAAACGCACTATAAAAGTAAAAACAAAAAGTCAAAAATAAAATAACAAAAATAACTAACCCAAACGATTTATTATTCGTTTTTAACTATATGGAAATAATCTCGGTTAGAGGCTTTGGTTTAGAGTTATTGACATTGTTTTTTCAGCCTTCGTAGGAACCTTATGTTTTAAACAAATGACGATTCAGACAAGTGGTCTGTTCACCTTGCCTGCTGCTCTATTCGCTATGACAACTTCATTTAACTTAAAGATTATATTAAAACATAATTCAATCAAAGGTGACCAATGATAGTTCTAAATTTCCAAGTTGAAATTCACATCATATACTTTTTCAAACCCTCAGAGAACTGTTCCATCACATGATGTCCAACAATTTTCATTTTCTTTAATTTGACACCCCTTTGATTACTAGATATGGTCATGTTCTGTAATTACATATTCAACCAAGCCAATCAGCTTTTTGCTGAATGATACATTTCCAGGGAATGGGTAGAAAGCTGGAAGAAAGTTTTGCTGAGGAAAGCCATTTCATATAGAGAACTGGTTAAAATCTGAAATTGACAAAGTTTGTATAATTGCGTCAGTTAAATCGAGGACATGCCAGACAACTGTATTCGTAATGTAATGCATTTACCGTTTTATTGCGTGTCGTATTAAACGGTGATCGGAAAGAGATGGGAACTCATAGTTACGTAAGATACAACTATGCAAAACATTAAATGCAATAGTATATTCAGCTAGAAATATTTTAAAATTATTATCGGTATAAACGTCACGCCAGTAATTATAGGCATGGAGAAACCAAGAGGCATATTTCATACGGGAAAATGTTCTTGCTATTTAATTTTCACCACTTTTGCAAGCTACTTCCAAATAACGCAGAGATATATTCGTGTTAATGAAATCGAATATTTAGAACAATGCCAATCAGGAAACCATATGAAACTTTACCGAATCTGATATTCTCAAAACTTTAACTCTGACGAAATTTAAGTGTCTATTTAATTTAATTATTTGTTTGTTAGTTTTACATTTTTTTATTCCATTACATTGTATTGTAATTTAACTTTGCTTACTGGATTTGATATTGTCCAGAATTGAGTTTAGTTCTGTTTGACCTGACTGAGTAAGAACCATTAAGTTAAGTCAAGGCCATACCTGGAGTAAGTGATATGCAACTTCTGTTTACTGTTACAAACTTCTAATTTTTCTAGAAGGTTAAACCTAATCCGGGAATCTATTTTGCATCTTAAATGAGTGTATAACTGTTGTCTTGATAGAAAATAGTTCAGTCGGGCTTAAAACATTTGACACATTAAGTTGTGTTTTGTTGTGACCAGTTTGAGTTGAAATGTTATTTTATTGAATTTCAAGTGATTCTTTTCCCTGGAAATACATAAGTGCTCTTACAAAGTTCTTGGACAAAGATATTCATTGAAATTTATACGGAATTCAAGACTGGAATAATATTTTCTGTTATTCAACAAGAAATGTTGACACAGGTTACAACAGACGTCATCACCTTCCATTTTGGATTTAATCGGGACTTAAACTCAGATTCATTCAGGACTTTTATTTTTTAATTCTTGGATTATTTTTGGATTTGATTCGTAAAACAGTAAGTTCTTTTTTTTCCATTTTTCACTTGGTATTCTAGGGAAATAAATTATTTGTTTCAGTTTACAAAGCTTGTTGTCTTCACTCTTTTCTGTTACTTTTTTAAGAGTCTAGACTCGTAACATAAACATGTACGATAAACCGATATATGCAATATATTTGGTAGATTTTATTCAATAAAATGTTGTCCACCATGCATATCGTACCAGATTTAAACGTTTGTTCAAACGTAAGAGAACATAACCATTTAGTCACATATCACACCTTCGGGGTTTCCTTTATCGCTGAATGTACCCTCTGATGCATGTATATATGTTTCAGAAAACAAATTTAGAATGCATTGTACTTCGGTATAGTTATGACAATCTGTAAGTGTGGAATGAATCTTTGACACAATGCAATCAATGCGCAGTCAAATGAGACCTGGTTCCCATGAAAAGTACAGTATATCCTGACATACAGTTGGGTGACTTATTTATAATTTATCTAGACATAATGGAGGCTATTTTAGCACTTGAATGTGTAATACCAATCAACTAAAAGTAAAAACAAAATGTGTATGGTGCCAGCGTCCAATAAGGTTTTCGTCAAATCGAATTGTGGAATTGCGAATGCAGTCAAATAACATTTTATTAAGGCCTTGACAATCAGTTAAAATGTAACGTCTTTCATAACACCTCTGTGCAGTATGCTTTCACTTCAGTTGAGTACACGTCTATATCTTATGATGACAGCAATAGGTAAAGTTGATATCAAATCATTTATTGTTACAGTTTAATGGTTCAATTTCGTATCATGTAAACGTACTGTCTAACGTTTCTTGTTACATAAACGGGGTTATCTTTTCTGCAATTTAACTGAAATATCCTCTGAGCTTAGGCCGATATTTAAATACTAGAAAGGACTGCACCAGTTTAGTGACAACGGTAAAGATTTTTTTAAAAATAATAAGAAATGATTATCTACGTGGAATTTCAGCAGATATACTTTATTGAATTCATTAAACTTTTTTAAAAAAAACAAAAAAAAACAACAAAAAAAACCATGCATCTTTCAATACCTTTAGAACTATGTATATGTATTTAGTTTAAAAATTGCTCAAAAGGACATAAATATCATGTACAGAAGTTAAAAATCACTAGCAACATAAATGTAGTTTTAGGGTAAGAAAATCACTGTCAGTACTATGAACTAGTTCAATGTACAGTGGCGACAAAGTTCGAAAAGAAAATGAGCAAGTACCGGACAGAAAACTTCAACAAAACAAAGAATTACATTGTAATTCGATAATATTTCGGTTTCTGTTAGACAAGGTGTACAAATATACTTTCAGCTCGACAAAGGTTTGGCTTTCAAAAACGAAAACTATTTGGTGTATTTATTCGTCAATTGTATCATATAAAGTAGATTAATACCTGAATGTCAACTTCTATCATGTGATGACATATATGAAATCATTTTACTCACGAAACAATTTATCCTTCTTTGAATGATTGAAGAATAAACTGTTGTGTTGTGTTCTGTCATCAAATATAGCCACTTATTAGTGATAGAAGATGAAGTATTCCTTCTAGATTATTCTTGTCTTCTTGCTTTTATTTGCTCTAGCTTCCAGAAAATTTGTTCACAAAATTTAATGAAATGTACAGTACAGTAAAAGAAGCAAAATTGTGGCTCCAATTGTATCTTAAATGATGGACTCGGACTGGGTAATATAAGCATTATAAAATTAAATGAGTAAAATCAAACAATTATATTCTGCCTTTGATTTGCACGAATATAAACCTCAAGGAGGATGCAAGACACATCAATTCTGAGATTAGGATGGATGTTTACGAACTTATTCTATGCTTTTCTTATTGTCATCTATGTCATCTCCATCATAATTATGTTTATGTGTTTCATCCAAGGCATTGAAGAGAAATAAAAACATATGTGCTGGCATAAATCAAACAGTACAAACGAAAATATTCCACACAAAAGGCAGTTCATAGTGGTATCTAATATCGGGAATCGAGTGTGGATACAGTTTGGCTTTGAGCTATGGCGGACCTCAGAGTAGGGATCTGTCTGGTTTCAACGTTCTTTGTTTCGTGGAAGATTTAATCGTAGCAAATCTATGTATCGGACAACTGACTGCATATACTCTGTCGTCTTTAGGATAATAACGTAAATTTATAGTAATCAAAAGATACAATGTCTATAAAAACAACAGAATTGAATATGTAGATGGCATATATTTTCTATATGATAAGCGTTGCATAAATAAATAGTGCAGCAACCTTTCTAAAAGAAGACTCACCTTTAAACACACAAACTTCAATTGCTTTTTATGTGTCTAGGCTCGTACAAAAGTAACAAAGAAAAGAGTTAAGCCAACAAGCTTTGTAAAATTTAACAAATAATTTATTTCCCTAGAAAAACAAGGTAACAATATGAAAAAGGACTTACGGTTTATAAATCTAATCCAAAATTAATCCTAGAATTAATAAATATAAGTCCTAGCAATAAAAAGTCCTAAGTGAATAACAGTTCGAATCCCGATGAAGTTCCAAGATGGAAGGCGATGATGAGCACTAGCAATTTCCCGGGAAAATAAATTATTAATTCCGAAAAAATAGAAAAATTCAAATCAAACTGGCAACAACAAAAATACCTTTGAGCTCCAAAGGTATAAATTACGACTGACTAAAAATCTTTGGGGAAACTGAGTCTTGACCCTAACTGCAACGCAATTCAGACCCTCGTGATGGGGTCACGTGATCACTTTTTCCCAAGCGGCGTAAAAATATTACAGACAGTTTAGCACGTAGGCCATGGATGGCTTTGATGCTACTGAACAAATCTTACTATAAGATTTTAAAAAATTAAAAAAATAATAAAAAAGTTGTTTACTACAAAACTCAAACTAATTCTGAATCTAGGTCACCGATTGATACAATGTTTCTACTACCGCCTGTGTATCAAGTCAAAACGAACTGAACTGAAATTTCTGGAAAAATGTCAAACTCAGTGAATAAAGTTATCATTACAATAACATGTAATGAATAAAATAAAAATAAATAAATTTATAACTAACAAACAAACAATTTAATTACATATACGTAACATGCTTCAAACCATAAATACACAAACAGTATCCACCTCTACAGAATCTTCTACAATATGATTTTATGGAGTGAGAACACATACAGCAAAAAGCAACTTTCGTTGATATTAACTTACCATAAAAGAATGCTATTTAAGGTGGAACCTGCACCTTTTTCCTACAATCTAAAAAGAGATGTGTCACAATATAAAATGCAGATTAATATAAATCGATAAATAAGTTCAATTGCAATGTATCGATAATGAGATAATCTAGTTGAGCATCATTCGAGACCAGAGGGAATTCTCGTTTCAAAGATGCGTCCAAAAAGAAACAACTCAGAATAATGTGTCAATCGAAAAAATATCATCATTGATTATTTGGGATAGATCCTCAATAGATAACAAGTCGTCACCCAATATTTACCGTTTACAATTTTTTAACGGATAATATTAATATTGTAGATGCCTTACTCACAAAAGGTACATGAGAATTTGTTTAATATTGTTAGAGTCTATGCTCATAAAATAAGTAACAGAAAAGAGTGAAAGACAACAAGCTTTGTAAAATTTAACAAATAATTTATTTTCCTAGAATACAAAGTGAAAATGAGAAAAAATATCTTGCGAATTAAATCCCAAAATAATCCAAGAATTACAGACAAAAATCCTTGTAAAATTTAAGGTCCTGAATAAAATTCAGTAAAAGTCCATAATAAATCCAAAAACTGAAGGCGATGACGTGTCTTCTATAGCTCCTAGTGTGTTGATGTGCGAACAGTCTTTTGTTAAATCACATAATTCCAGGTTTGAATGCTTATAAATTCCACCGAATGTCTTTATCCAAGAAATTTATCAGACCACTTTTGTATTTCCAGAGAAAATAACCACTTGAATTCAATATTTTTAATAAAAAGATTCCAACAAGAAATATAAAATATACTGGACACAACATACAACTTAATTCTGTTAAAACTTAAAGCATGAATGACCAAGTCCTCACAGTTGCAAGATTAGTTCTCTACTTGACCTCAGATCATAATTAGCATTTACTAAAAGAAAACATTACCTAATGGAAAATAACCTTCTTGAATGATCCTGATGTTTTCAAATAATAACCTGGATTATGTATAATTCACTTAAGAAATTCCAAAACTTTGACTCAAAAAAATATTTACCTCTTCTATTAATAATAATACTGATTTTAAACCCATACATACAGAGAATAATTTAGCTATGTATTAGTTGTTTACATTGAATAAAATAAAAAGAAGTCAATTTGAGTCAAGCAGAAATGAACTCGTTTGGAAAAGGTTAAGTCCAACTTACAATGTTACGTTACAATAGCATGTAATGAAATAAAAAAAATTAAAAAATAACTAACAAACAATTAAATTAAATGTACATAATAATATGCTAAATATCAAAATGTTTCGAGTTCTATAAATTCCTTTAGCTTTGTTTTAAAGTGTGCAAGTCTGACTATCGTTCCCGTGATGTTTTAGCATATTTGCCTTTTATTTGCCATAGCCTTGTATTACTTGCCTATATTCCTCAAAACAAACATATCATTCACTTTAGAAAACATTTTTTGCAAGAAAATCGAAATCATTTATCCTTTTAAAAAATTATTTTCTGTGATAATTTGTTTCAACAAATTCTTTCCAATTTTTATTCATCAGTCACCTACGTAAGTATGTAGTGTTACGTGCATACATACGTTGATTGATGCATGTGTGATGATGACCCAGATAAATCAAAATTCACTTGTACAAGTTTCATTGACAATCGCATGTCATCAAATTCATTATTACCTTCTCCACATAGATTGCATTAGAAACAAGTTATATATACAGGTACTATGATTAATGTATAATATAACATTCTTACAGAGTTAAGTTTGGACAGAAGTAAGAATTCAAACATTATATAAAGGCTAATTCTGTAATAATCTTAAAGGAGAGACAGTTCTTAGTCTGCATGACTATACTGTCTTCAAAAGCGTTTGGAATTAATGTCTTTTTTATAATCAGGCACTGTAATAAAAATAACTTTATGAAACTAATGACCGGTGTAAATCATCCAGTAGACATGCTTCCCAAAATTATATAATGATGTGTGTCGACTTATTCAAGTAATAAGTTCTATGTTTTGCCATTTAAAGACATATTATATAATAAAATAGCTCCAAGTACAAGTGTAGTTAGCTCAGCTAAGACTTCCGACGTTAATTCACGTAGTATATATCGGAATGACAATAGACGTTGTGTGTATATAAAAACAAACTATGGACGACGTAGATTAACAGAAAAGTAACTTCCCTCATTGCAATTATTCATGGGTAAGGATATTTGAAAGTGAAAGGTAAATAACGGGAGGTGTAAATAGTAGAAACAGGCAATGATTATTGCAACAAATTTAGGACGTTGAAGAAAATTATTTTAAAACGTACGAGGAGAAAGTTGAAACGAATATATTTGTATAGGTGTTAAGTTAATATTTGATACAGAAGGACAAAGTCAGGCAATGCAAATCATTAACGTCAGGAGTCTGACATGGTTTGAAAACAAATATTATCAGTAACAATAATATGAAAATGGTTGCGGAATTCATTCAAATCCAACCATCAAAATACAGAATGATCGTAAACGGCTCTTGAACGACTCAGGTACGGTTATCAATTATACGACAGAAGACATTTGCCCACTGACGTGATACCGATTTGTACATGAAATACATACAAATGAGAGGAAAAATAATACAATTTATGACAAAAAAGTCACAAATTTGACAGCATATTTTGTAATAATGGTTATATTGTCCAAACCTACATTTACCAGACAGAAAAAAAGAATATACAGATTTGAGACACGAACAATGCTTTATTACCTGGATAATGCTAGAGTGTTCAGGTTTCTACTAATGCTAAGGTTAGGCGCGAATCAAAGAACAGATGCAAAGATGACAGTTGATAACACAGTACATTAACTGATATTTAAGAAACACGAAAGTCTACAGGATGGCAAATATGTTTAATTTTGTACTTAGGAATTATCATGCATAAAACTCCAAGTATTGCAGGTAAACAACCTAAATGGGGAAAAAGACAAATGGCCAGCATCAACATTACAAGTAACAATGATAAATGTTTTGGTTATGCCGCTGAGAGCGTTTTGAATACACATAAGCAACAGATGGATCGTCCTAGTAGCTACAAAGCTGAATCAGTATACAGTCATTGGTTTGATATGTGAAAGAACAAAACTTGAGAATCAATACTATATTTCAATTAACAATTAAGAAATTGTAGAGCACTACGAAGAGTTGAATATCAAACTCCTGACGAAGAGAATTATAAGAACGAGACACAATGGAAAAAAGCACGTAAACGTACCAAGAATTTCCGAAATTGGGGCTAATGTGGTAATAAACGTCATTAGTCTTGGCGAAGGTAAATCTTGAAGTATTGGACTGTAAACTCAGGAACGAGTAACAGATAAGGAGGTAACATCCTTTTAGGTCTGTCTGTCTGTTAGTGTGATACGCCTCTAAATTCTTTAAGACAATTAGCGGGAATTGACAAGAGGAAAAATATCGTTCGCATACAACACTAAAATTTCAATCACTATTTGTTTTCATGCAAAAGCACGTGAAAGGTATTTAAACCGTTTGATGATCTTCCTGTAGTATATAGAGATGAAGACGTTAGATGTTTTCAATGAAACATAAATAGATTTAACCAAATGTGTAACGTGGTTTCAAGGAAAACACCAAGGATATGTCCCAATAGTTTTTCATAACCTATTCTAAAAGATTACTTATTCATATAATGCTCTATCAAAACATAAGGTAAAGATGAATTTAGATTAATATAATCATATATCGATATCTTTCAGCAAAAACAGTAAATAATTTTGTCGTCCAAAGAGAGAGAGAGAGAGTATTGTCATTGAATGATTGTCTTGTACATACTACCTCCCTGGCTTGGGTAATCCTCTTCTACCCACTACCTCCCTGGAAGAACATGCCCATTACCATTATTCATGGATTGTGTTAGAAGGATATCTTGACGTAAAAGATGAACAAGACCCAGATGTTCAAAGAGAAAACGGAGCCGAAGATCATCATCAAATATCACGAAAGTGAAGGAAACTAATTTGAAACATTTGTGGAGAATGTTGAAACTAATTTATTTGTGTAGGTGTCAGGTTAACATTAGCTAGAGAATGACAGTTCAACAATGCAAATCATTACTGTTAGAAGATTAGAAGGTTTTGAAAATAATACACGACACATTACCACTATCAATATAATGAAAGTAGTTTAGTATATGTCTTCAAATTAATATATATGATAGATAAAGAAGAGGCGTGAAAGATTCTTGAAATACAAAAGAAACGTTATCAGCGATACGATTGAAGGAATTATTGAAAAAGGAAGTGAAACAGATCTATACATCTTTTTGACACGGATAAAGGAAATGATAATGGAATTTATAACCATAAGACCAAGAAGGCTAACAAATTGTGGAATCATCTTTTATGCCATTGGTTATGTTGCTCAAACTGTAATTATCAAACGGGTAGCAGAAAACACGTAGAACTGGAACAAGGAAAGGAGGTATTTGGTTGCAGGATTAATGTTAGAGACATTAGTTTTGTACTGATGTTAACGATTAGGCGAATCAACGAAAAGATAAAGAGTTGAAAGTTAGTGACATGATAATGATTAATTAGCAACATTGAAAAGAATCACGAAATTCTACAGGGTTGCAAATATGCTGAATTATATACTTACGAATTACCATGTATAAGAATCAAATCATTTCAGGCATATTTATCGAAGTACCTAGGTGGGTGAAAGGTAAACGGGCTGCATAAACATTACGTGTAAAGATGTTGAATGCTTTTGTTATGCAACTGAGTGTTTTGAATACACTTCAACTCCATGACAACAATATTTCTATTACCAAATAAATCCAAGGCTTTTGTTTTTATGCAAAAGTTTGAAAATTATTTAAACTGTATATTGTTCTTCCTATGGTATACAGAGGTGAAGGCTATGGATGTTTTCATTGGAAAATACGAAGATTTATCTAGATATGTAATGTGATTTCAAAGAACACATCACGGATATATCCCCATTTTTTCCAAAAATTGCTTAAATAGGATAATCACCTCTACATATAAAGGTAGCTATAACAGATGCCAAGGGTAAATTAAAGGAAAATGTTTGAGTAAGGATGTGTAATAGATATTATGACTAGTATGAGGAAAGCAGGGTACTGCAACTAGCATATATATATATATAT
>JAECUM010031274.1:0-36144 GCA_016617855.1 Megalonaias nervosa | reverse complement strand
TTCACGGTTTTATTGTTATTCTTCACAATATAATGTAAAGTGGGGTTTTATCCATGTTCCTCAATGTAATGTAATGCAGTTTTATCACTGTGCCTCACAATGTAATGTAATGCAGTTTTATCATTGTTCCTTACAATGTAATGTAAAATACGATTTAACCATGTTCCTCATAATGTAATATAAAGAACATTTTTATCACTGTTAATCAGAATGTATTGTAATTCACACTTTTATCATTGTTCCTTACAATGTAATGCAAAGCACGGTTCTATCCATGTGACTCACAAATCAACTTACACATATACTTCATCATTGTGTGAAGAATAATAACAATTTATTTTCCTGTCTCATAATCAAAGATAAATTTATGGTGCTTAATCCTTGCTTCATAATCTTGTTGGGATAAAGATCCATCTGTAGGAGCAAGTGTCTTTTCAAATTTATGAAATACTCTCCCTGATTGTGTCTTAAATGGACTAATATCTCTCAGGTCTTTGATAATCATCATCTCTTCTTCAAAGGCCTTCTTTTTCTTATGCAGCTGATTCTTGATTTTCTTGAAATTGATCCCATGATCTTGTTAGACCCAACATTTTTAACTAGTTTCTTAATGTTCCTGACAATATATTCCAGTTGAAGGTCAGCAGGAATATGTGAATCTATTTTGCCCTCAGTGTTCACAAAAACCAAACAAAGACTTGTTGGCAGTATGCAGGTTATATGATGCTTGCTTGTGGGCATGAAAACGTAAAATTTCAGATGCATATTTACTGTGTGAATTAACGGCCTTAAAAAGTGTCATCATGTACCTGATGGTAGTTGGTAACATTATCCTGTGATGTACTTGGCAAACATCAAGGAAGTGCATATACAGCAGTCCTAGCTGTAGTACATTATGAGCATAATGCTTAACTCTGTCATGCTGAGCCTCAGACAACACTGTGTTACGTATATATAATTAAATTGCTTGTGTGTTAGTTTTAAAAATCTTTTTGATTTTATTTTTGTATCATTACATTTTAATGTAATGATTATTTTCACGGGAGTCGATATTTTCTTTCAGTAAAACTCTGTTTATCTAAAACTTAAAACCTATTACAGAAGCATTCTTTTTAGCTCACTCTGGTATACAGTTTGTAAAAACTACGCGAAAACGATTGGCTATTGCCAAGGTCATTTCGGCCTAGTCTGAATAAACAATGTTTTATTTTTAAATTTATTTTAGAGTGAGAATCTAGTTCTTAGACAGGGCTGTTCTTGCTACGTGACAAATTTAATCTTTTCTATTACGTTGTTCAAATGTTAAGAGACCACGTGACCTATCACGCGAGAACGGGATGATATTTTAATTGGGTTTAGTACCCTTTCTGAGAGCTTTTCAGTCAGTTGTATTTTAAAACCTTGAGGGCTCGAGAGGTTTCAATTGTTGAAACTAGATTGATTTTGAAGTTCATTTGTTTTGGGAATTTAATAATTTATTCTCTAGAAAACCAAACGAGTGTACTTTTTTATAAAAATTCTGGGAGAAAGAAACTCAGTGGAAATTTATTCTGGAGTTATACGGAAACATAAACTGTGATTCAATTGAGGAATTGTTGCTATTTGTACAACGACCACATCTGACGTCATCGTCTTCCATATTGGAACGTCATCGAGATTCGAACCTGGATTTTATTAGAACTATTTAGTGATAGGACTTGTATTTTTCATTCTTAGGATTAAATTTTGGATTATATTCACAAACAGTAAGTCTTATTTCCAATTTTTACATTGTTTTCTAGGGAAATAAATTATTTTGTTAAAATATACAAAACTTGTTGACTTCACTCTTTTCTCTTGTTATTTTTGTACAAGCCTACACGTAACAACTGATGTCTTTTGCTTTTTTTTATGAAGACTGTTGAGTTTGATCCATTTGATAGTAGAAGTCGTAGCGGAGTTACAGTCATCTCTTCAGTATCCATCTGTATCCTATTGGTGGCATCAGTGTTTCTACCCAAGACATATTCATTAATGAATTTGTCCATAGTATCATTCAACCAGGATATCAATTTCCACCACGCATGCATCTTTTGGTTGAAGATGATTAGTCGTTGTATCTGTCAAAGTCTCCAGGCCAAAATAATCACAGAGAGCCTCAACAATGTAGCCTTTAATAAACGAAACGGTGAAGTCTTTGTCATGATCATAATGATTTTTAACATCTACATTGACTGTTTTTCTACTTAAATGAATTCTTTGTGCATTCATTGCGCCTTTGTCAAAGGACTCCTCCTTGTACAAGCACTTTACCACTGAAGTCCTAAAATGCATAGCAGCATGCCACATTTCAAATGTAATAGGGTAAAAGTGATTCAGTTTCTCTATTTCGGTAAAGCAACCTGATCTAAGTCCTTTGCCACCAGTAAACTGCTCTCTGGTAAGCTGATCACCCCCAATGTGTACTGGCAATTTCTCTTTACCAGCAACCGTATATATTTCTTCCCATGCTGATTCATTTTTGTCCAAAATAGAAAAAACATCTGCATAATTTTTCTCATTCAGTGGAATAAACTTTAAAGGCACAACTTCATTCTTCTTTGTCAGCTCCTCGCTGTATGTACCCAATACATGAGTGGGCTGGGTCTTGTTGAGAAAGTCCAATTGGGGAAGGAACTCCTTGGCTACCCTTGATATCAGAGCCCTGTAATCATTCTTTATTCTTCTTTCATCCTGGTCATACGGAATAAATGATAAAACTGTAAATCTTTAGTCTGTCCCTGACTTTCATGTGGCATTTCATCAAAAGACTTTGTAATATGGCATCTGAAACAAACCAGTGAAACATTCCACCATGGTGATAGTTTTTTCATGTTTGATCCCTACAGAAATGTTAATATTATTCCCAATAATCCTGAAAGGCTGGCCATTTCTGACTCCTTTCACAACATCATTGTAGCGATGCTTCCCAGTATCCTCTATAATGTGATTGGCCGTTTTTGTAGGAAGTAGTCACACCTACTACCTGAATATGGTCAAAGACCTGGTTCAAAAATAAAACGGTAATTATTGCACTGATCATCATATGCATAGTATGTGGTTGACAAATTATGTTCTACTTACTTGATTACAAGTCAAGTCCAACTGCAAACTGCACAGACCCAGATCTGCTGTTGCATAATGTGCCGAAAGATCTTGCTTTATGAAGTCTGTATATAGACCTTAATCTACAGGCTCATTTTGCAATGGCAAATTAGGTTCTGTGTTGTTTGCAGATGGAATAGACTTCCAAGTGTGTATATGCGTTACAAGTTACAAGATTATTGTGTCAGTATGGTTTCTTTTTCCCTTATCAATAAATTTGCCTGTCATATAGGTTCCTGGAAGACAAAACAAGACTTCGAAGGAACTCTTATAATGTTAAGTTATAATGAACGTTGATAGTAGAAGGAAAAATCTATAATAGTGTTTCAAACAATAAGTAAAACAATGTTATATCTCTGAGAAAGGAGTAAAATATGTTAGCATGTCAAATATCAAGTCTGCAGTCGTTTGATCTGTAATAAGAAAGAAAAAATACTCAGTGTCAAAAAACAATATTTACATCACATTATGTCACTGTTATCAATCATGTATGAAGAAAATATGTTTGACATGCTAAATAATATTTAATATTCGACTCAATTACTCAAGGGTAAATTTTTTATTAAAGTAAAAGTTGTCGAATTCTTTTGCATATTTTACCAAACAAATATTTATAAAGACCTATTGTGTCTCATCAACCTGTAATTATTATTTCATCTGTAAAATGATGAAGTAACACTATGGATTTAAATGATGAACTTTTTAGGAAAATGGGAACAAGTAAACAAGAAAATACCAAAACTATAATAACTTTTTCATGAACACATTCCTCCAGTAGGACAACTGTCAGAACCCTTTGAATTCTAGAGAGTTCATGAAATCTGTAGGACATTAGAAGGCCGTAAAAAAGTCCAAGGCGTGGAATCAGGTCTTGTATTAATGTAATACAACCACCTCTGCATATTGGCACTGAAACAGCCAGAAGGCTCTACAGAAGAAATGGCTGACATGTCGCTATTTCGGCCACTAATTTGTGAAAATCAAACTCTTTTAGATTTGGATAGTCCTCTTGAAATAGATAACTGTTGTCAGATCTAACACACTTTTGTGATTCACTGTTTTCAATATCCATTAAAATAGAATTCGTTACTGCCATTTTGATACTTTTGATATGCAGTATTGTTTCAGCAATTGTGGCTGCATCAGTATATAGCACACAGTGCAATAATTCTGCTCTTGGTTTGAAAAGTCCCCAGCAACAAACCTATGAGAGGGGGTGACACCAGAAAGACTGTTTATAAAATATTTGAATTTTTGTGCAGGAAGGATGTCCATGGAGGTGACACCATGAGTTACCGCACTGGGTGACACCAATCCTAGTGACGCTACTGGTCTTAAAACATCATCAATCAATTGTTCTGCACCTGAATGCTGCTCCATGGTACTATGTGGGATATTAATAAAACTCCAGTAATGAGGAGAAGACCTATAAAAAATTGGATTACAGTACTGAAAATGAATTGAATTTTTTTCACAAAAGTTTCTAAGGAATTGTATATCACCTGGCATATGCTTATGAGAAATCTCCATTTTAAAAGTGTATGTGTTTGTGTGTTTGGATTTTTAATGCAGCTTTAACAATTTTTCAGTCATATCGTTACGATGTCTACGGTGTGGCAATTTATAATGATGCCTAGGACTAGGACATTATGCCGCAGACATGTGACTTCAAGTCCCACCCTGTCACATTATCTTGACACCAGGCCAACCAGTCCTGACACTAACAACTTAATACTGTGCACGAAGTGAAGCAGCTGTTAGTACCATTGTTATAAGTCTTTGGTATGGCTCGGCCAGGGATCGAACCCGCAACATCCTGCGTCCAAGGTTGACGCTCTAATCTCTAGTCCACCGGAACGATCCCATTATTAAAAGTGACTGCGACCTTGACCAAGGGCGGTGTCTCTTTTGTCAAGGAAAAAGGCTCTCTCTGTATTCCTTGTGTGGTTCCAACTGGAGAACGTTTCGTTACCTTTTGGTACCTGCTGCGACACATCACACCTGAATTATGGTAATGCATTTGAATAATAAATTACTAGTGTTCAATACTTTTCATGTAATCTGTACAAGCTGAAATAATGTTTTCACTCGAACCTGTTATTAAAAGTAACATACTTTAGGCAATCACTGATTTGCAATATTATTTCAACATCACAAATACCAAGCTATTAAAATATTAACCATTATTAAGAATGCTGTCTTAATGTTATAATACATTATATGTCCATGTTCTACTTATAGAACCATAATCAGACTCCACCCACATTTATTTAAAAGTGTTTATTGTATGTTTGAATGCTACATACACATTCATGTATATTTTCAGTATAGTCGAACCTAAATGGATATCTGCCTAAGGAAAGAAGCCAAGAACATACAAGCCAATAAATATGATGGCAATTAAATTAAACCATTGAAAATTTAAAAGTAAGCGGTCATCCCAGAATATGTATTCAAAATACTCAATAGTTATCTGACAATAAGAAATCATGACCCAGTGCGTGAAGAATCAACATTGTTTGTTTAGCTCGTTAGCAAAATCATTCCAAAATGGAATTACTTTAGTGGTTGGTACTTCTCCTTTTTCTAAAACATATGTGTTCAGAAAATCAAATACCAACATGTGTACATAATGCATTAATATCAGCTGGAAAAGTACTAAATAAAGTCTAACGCTGTTTTTCAAAATGTTACCAACCATCTTTTTTTGTGCAATGATCATCAGATTTATTACATCATTCAAGAGCAATCCTCCAAAACCAAAACCAAATGTTTTAAACAAATGCTATTAGGAATGAAGAAAATTAAATTTTTATTTTTAATTTCATCTTTCTTTTCTTATTCATGTTATGAATGTAAAAGTGACATGTTTTTAAGTCAAGTTTCAGATTATTATTATTTTATGTATATATTGATTTCAAAAGATGCTTATATACTTTTCTCATGATCTTTAGAACTGGTAACTTGAGTAATTGTTTCTTTGACTCCTGAAACAACCAGAAAATTCATTTGTTAAATAATCGATAGATTCTTTGATCACTTACTTCAATAATTTGATGACATGCATTTCAATTCATATGAATTTAAACCAGAACTTGTATCCAAAGTTCATAAAACGATTTCTTAATTAAAATACAATCATTATTTGCAGCAGATTGTTTCAGACTACCGCCATCTCAGTTCTGTAAATATAGAGATAATATACCGGAGTTAAACTCTTTCTTTCAGGTCGTAAATTTTGTTTTAAGTTCTGTAGCAAATTTTCCAGATTAAGGTTTTTACTCAAAACGTATGATCTACAGAAAGTGCCTGCTAGAGTATAAAAGCACCAATGTTAACCATATGTGATTTAAAGAAGTGTTAATACCAACAATCCGGTTTTGATAGGAGTATTAATACAAACCATATATTATTTATAGAAGTGTTATTACTAACCATCTGTTATTATAGAAGTAATAATGCCAACCATACACATTTTATAGAGGTATTAATACTAACCAGATGTTATGTATGGAAGCAATAATAGCATACATTACGCTATTTATAATAGTATTAATAGTAATTATACACTATTGTAGAAATGTAAATAGTATCCATACATTATTGATAGAAGTGGTAATACTAAACATACGTTATCTATAGAAGTATTGTTACTAACCATACGTGGCTTATGAAACTATTATTACTGACCATACCTAATTTACGTAAGAGTTAATTCTAGCCATATATTATTTAGAGAAGTGTTAATATTAACGTTACGTTATCTATAGAAGTATTAATGCTAACCAAATGAGGTTACAGAACTATTATTACTAGCTATACCTAATTGAAGAACTATTAATACTGACCATACGTTATTGCAAAAATAATAATACTAACCATATGTGGTTATAAAATCATTAATACGAACAATATTTGTTTACAGAATTATTAATACTAAACATGCATTATTAAATAATCAAATAGCCAGTTTGTTGGGGTTGTCGTACAACAGGGCTCTGTGTTAGGTCCGTTATTATTGATTGTGCAATTAACGATATAAGCGATGACCTCTTGAATGCAACGAGACTCTTTGCTGATAGCTCACAGGCGTATTCATCAAAGGATACTTACAAAAAATGAATATATATATTGAACACTATGGAACACAGATCTACAAACGGTTGACCATTGGTCGAGGCAGTGGTTCGTTTACTTTAATCCAGCAATATTATTATCGCGTAACTTTCAATAGTCTAGGAAACTGGACCAATCATATTGATAATATATTTATGTCGACCTCAAAAATGATAACTGCCCTGAAAATACTTAAATATAAATGTAGCCAAAAGACGTTGTTACATACAACAGCCTCTTATTAAGATGTTGTTTGGAATGGTTGTTTGACTTAAACCTCTCTCAAATTAGAAAAAAAAATTACAATTTAGAATCAGAAGATGTAACTGAGCTTACTAGAAGTGTACGTGTCGTAAGATTTTTGAAGAAACTGGTCTACCTTGGCAGATAGAAGAAAATTCCATCAGCTATATTGCTTTCATAACATTGTATACGGAGACTCTCCTTCTTATCTGGTTTACCTATACCACCACTGTTTGATAAGACAAACAGGTATAACCTTAGAATTAGGAATAATTGTAATCGCATTAATGCCAGAATCGAAATAAGCAGAAACTCATTCTTACATTCTTCTATTCATGCTTGAAACTCACTTCCATATTCATTAGAAAGTGAAAGTAAATATTATATCTTCAGACGTAGAATAGAGACTAAGGCTTTCTACAATACTAACCATATGTTATTACAAACGTATTAATATAAACCATACGATACTACGGAATTATTAATACAAACTAAACGTTATTACGGAAGTATTAATAATAATCATACGTTATTACAGATGTACTAATACTGACCACGTGATTGCAGAAGTATTAATACTAACCATACATTATTACAGAAGTATTTATACTGATCACACGTTATTATTAAATCAATAATAAGTACTATACATTATATATCGCTAAAATTCTGCACCTCAAAGGTCTGTACAAAAGTTTTTTATTACATAAGTATTAATACTGACCATACATTATTACAGAACTATTAATACTAACCTTACATTATTACAGAAGTATTAATACTGACCGTATGTTATTACAGAAGTATTAATACTAACCATAGGTTATTACAGAAATTTTAATACTGATCATACGTTATTACAGAAGTATTAAGACTAACCATACATTACTACTAACCATACGTTATTATTAAATCAATAACAGATTGCCATTTTCCATGTGTTCAAGAAACATGAAGGAATTGTGGACATTTTGTCTTTCAGTTATTTTTGTATTAGATATCATCTTGAGCCTGCTTTTAAACCAAATGTGATAATATAGCTTGAATCTTCCCCCACTTATTCGTATTTGTAAGTCCTTTGATGATAAAAGTTATGTACTTAAATTCAAAATGATTTGGATATATTTGAGAGGGGAGCTTATGATGAAAATCTGAAGGGTCAGCAGTGAAACCCTTTATAACACTACTCATAATAATTCATGTTTGCATGTAACATGCTAGGGTCATGGCTTTGAAATGCACCATTTACTATATTTAGCTAGAGAACATTCTTACACAAGATATCAACCAGTGTTATAAAGGGGTTCCCCAGTATAATCTACCTGGCCCCATTTGCATTAAAGTAAACAGCTCAAATGTTGCTTGCTGACCAGTTTTATTGTATGTGATATTTATTGTTGAAGAATCCATCAAATTAGTGTTGAATATTTAGGTTTACTTTCACCTTAAAAGAATATTTTTCTTTTCAGACAATACAGTAAAATGCTACGAAGCTGCATATGGAAATCCAGAAGTTGAAGGCTCGCATTTTGCATGGTTAAAACCTGTAGTGCTTTAGAACAAACTGGTCATATCTCTTTTTTTATTGTTCATCCTGAAGACATCCTCTATCATGCTGAAAATTCTGGGAACAATATCCAAAAAATATGGCATCACTTATCTTGTAGTTGATGAGGCCCACTGCATTTTAGAATGGGGGTGGGGAGGACTTTAGACCAAAGTTCAAGAGACTTTCCAGTATAAGGCCTAGTATACAAAACTGCCTAAGACTCCTTGCGGGTACTGCAACAGCAAGTCAGACAGCACAGAGGGACATTCACAGAAGCCTAGAAATGAAGGGTTTTACTGTTTTAAGCACCACACCAGTTCTGAAAGAAAATATTTCCATTAATATTAGGTCTCGTATATCATCAACTGGTGGAAGGCACACTGTGGAAGAAGATGCTTCTAACTACCTGTACAAGCCTTTACTTTTGGAGTTGCACAGAAATAAGCACGAGTTTCCATTTGACAATTGTATACTGGAAGTTGCAATGGTGATCATATGGCATTGAACTTGCCAAGAGACTCCTAGGATCATTATTCTGGATGGATTGTGAAAGACCTGAGGGGACTGCATGTGTGGTACAATTTCATTACCAGTAACCTGAACATGTAATTACTAATCCCATGTTTAAAACCCACAAAATGATTTATAATTCAACCAAAGAGATATATGCTGTATTTTGTGTGTATCAAATTTGACTATCTGTGAACTCTGTTGCAATTATAGCCAAGCATATTATGGACTATTCTGTACAATAGGCATTACGATAGTAGTTATAACAAAAAAAGTTGATCCTGATGTGGCAAGACATCAGGTTCTAAATTGGTTTCAGATGGCTCCATATTAGACACAATAAAACATTGCAATTAATGCTTATGTTTTTATATCAGTTTTGTTTTCATGACACCATGGCAAATTCTTTTTAAAATAATGGTAAAGGGAGTAAGAATGAAGACTAGTACCTGTTAAAATGCCCAAAATTAATAATACAAGATATTAATTAAAGAGTACATATTTATTAAAATCTCAAGCATGTTTTAAAGATCCAAATTCATAAAACATTGTTCAAGTTCTATCCATAATATTTATACCAAAATATGAACATCACAAGTTACTGTAAATTGTTACTATATACAGTATACACTATGAAACTATTTGTCATTACAAATTTACGTATTATGTTAATACATTCTGAAAACTTGCACTAAAAGAACAATAATGTTTTAATTACTCCTCTAATTTTCTAGGTGATATTTTAATTACCAAATTTCAGTGTTTCTGGTGGAAGTAAATGAGAGATCATATTCATATTTACTTGAACACTTTAAATATTCATTTGCTTGTCATGCAGTGAAATTAAACAAGGCAAATTATAAATTATTTACTTGGAGACTGAATACATTGTTTTGTTCAATACATGTGCCCCCAATTCGATTGGTGTTTGTATCTATAGCCCTTGGCATGGGATGTGACTTAAAGCAAGTGAAGAGAGTAATCCATGCAGGTCCTTCATCAACTCTTGAAGGTATGGTAGTGATTTAGATCCAAACATTTTTATTGTTAATTTTGTCCCTGCTACTAATGTGACACAAGACTTAACATAGGACAGAGGGATACAGACTGACTGTCAGTTCATGTGTCCATTCAACATCATAGTTTGGTTTTATTTTTATTTTTTTAAGGCTGAAAAGCAAAACTATTGTATTTATGAAAAAAAATTGGGTGTAGAGTGCCATATGTTTCAAGCTAATAAGAGTGTATGTATATAAGCTCTGCATATTAAGCATATCTGAATATATATGTTTAATTGTTTATATGCAAAGTTACCTTTCATTATGCATTTTTCTTGTATCAATATTTACAGCGAAGAAAAGGTTCATTACTGTAATAGTTACTGGATCCATTGTGTTCAATCATAGGTATTTCCAAACAGATTATAATGAAATTTGTTTTCATTACAACACAACTATAATTCGGGTGTGAGCATGTGCAGAGAATGAGTAATCACATCACTTATTAATACTGGCATCCTTTCTTTGATTTTTGTTTAAAAGCCTACACACAGGAGATTGGCCGTGCAGGTAGAGATGGTTCCAGAGCCCAAGCCATTTTGTACTATAATGCTACAGAATTAGCACAAAGACATATTGACAAGGCCATCAAAGATATTTGTAAGTCAAATATGTGCAGAAGATTGTTGTTATCAGGGTACTTCAATGTGAATTTCCAGCAGACTACTATTCAGGAATGATGTGACAGTTGGTGCCAATTATCAACAGTTTGTGAGACCCACCATCATCCAATTTCCATCTCTGGAGCAAAGAAACTAAGTAATGCATGCAATTCAAGACTATGTGACAGCAGATGGTACCGGATGTTTTGATGAACACATAACATATTTACTTTCACAAACTTTTGATTTTTGCAATACTGTTGAATTTAACTTTCACCTACAACCATTAGTGGCTTCAGCAATCCAAAGTATCATCACACATGTAATGCAATAAGATGCATGTAATTCATTTCTATCAACTGACAATTATTGCATTTATGCTCTAAACCATTCTTAGGGTATAATCATGGTTAATCAAGAGAAAAGCAATTTCATATTAATAACAATTTTTACAATAATAACTTCCAAATATTTAACTTACTTATCCACCTGATTTCTCCTCTTATGTACATATAAGTACCCAGTCGCATTGATTTACAGAATGGGTTTTAATCATTTATACAGTTGATATGTAAAATTCCAATGTTATACTTGTAATATTCACCTTAATAGTAATAAGTATAAGATAAAAAATACAGCCATTGGACAAGAGTGTTTCGTGTTTGTTGCTGTAAATGTGGTCACTTTGAGTGGCAGCCTAAGAATGCAAATAGGCTAAAGTGCTACCCTGACCTTTCAAATGAGCCACCATTGTCAAATAATACACAGCATTATTAAAATCAATGATACTCATTTGCATGATTAGAATCAACCAATCCATAAAAAGAAATTAATGCGAATGCCATATAACTGTGCATAAAGTAATTTAAAATGATAGCATACACTACTTATGTTAAGAGCTAGCTAACTGAATAAATGTAAGATATACAGATCTATAAATTGTGCAGAACCTAGTTATTATATGTATCAGGTTATGACCGTTTGACCTAATTTTTATGGGGTCACTACCACCATGAATTTAATCTGGTCATTCTAACTTAATAGGAATGTTTGATTGGACTGACTGACATCTTTTACAGAAAAGGAAATTGAAATTTTAATCAGAAGGGGAGTGGGGTACACACCTAGAAGGGCTATCAAAACGACTAAATTTTAATATTCACAAGGGTTAATATATAACCAATTGGTCCATCATGAAATGCTTTACTGTTCAAACACCATGTAAACTAATTTCGACTTGTGAACAATATAATGTAATGCAGTTTTATCGCTGTTTCGCACAATGTAATGTACACTTTTATCAGTGTTCCTCACAGTGTAATGTAATTCACGGTTTTATTGTTGTTCTTCACAATATAATGTAAAGCAGTGTTTTATCCATGTTCCTCATAATGTAATGTAATGCAGTTTTATCACTGTTCCTCAATGTAATGTAATGCAGTTTGATCATTATTCCTTCCAATGTAATGTAAAACACGATTTTATCCATGTTCCTCACAATGTAATGTAAAACGCGATTTAACCATGTTTCTCATAATGTAATGTAAAACAGTTTTATCACTGTTCCTCACAACGTAATGTAATGCAGTTATCATTGTTCCTTACAATGTAATGTAAAACACAATTTAACCATGTTCCTCATAATGTAATGTAAAGAACATTTTTATCACTGTTCCTCACAATGTAATGTGATGCACACGTTTATCATTGTTCCTCACAATGAAATGCAAAGCATGGTTCTGTCCATTTGACTCACAAATCAACTTACACATATACTTCATCATTGTGTGAAGAATAATAACAATTTATTTTCCTGTCTCATAATCAAAGATAAATTTATGGTGCTTAATCCTTGCTTCATAATCTTGTTGGGATAAAGATCCATCTGTAGGAGCAAGTGTCTTTTCAAATTTACGAAATACTCTCCCTGTTTGTGTCTTAAATGGACTAATGTCATTCAGGTCTTCGATAATCATCATCTCCTCTTCAAAGGCCTTCTTTTTCTTATGCAGCTGACTCTTGATTTTCTTGAAATTGATCCCATGATCTTGTTAGACCCAACATTTTTAACTAGTTTCTTAATGTTCCTGACAATATGTTCCATTTGAAGGTCAGCAGGAATATGTGACTCTATTTTGCCTTCACTGTTCACAAATAAACTGTACAAAGACTTGTTGTCAGTATGCAGGCTACATGATGCTTGCTGGTGGGCAAGAAAACGTAAAATTTCAAATGCATATTTACTGTGTGAATTAACTGCCTTAAAAAGTGTCATCATGTACGTGAGGGTAGTAAATAACTTTGTTCTGTCAGGAACGTGGCAAATAACAAAGAAGTGCATATACAGCAGTCCTAGCTGTAGTACATTATGAGCATAATGCTTAACTCTGTCATGCTGAGCCTCAGACAACACTGATATCTTTTGTTTTTTTGGGATGAAGACTGTTGAGTTTGGTCCATTTGATAGTAGAAGTCGTAGCAGAGTTACAGTCATCACTTCAGTATCCATCTGTATCCTGTTGGTGGCATCAGTGTTTCTACCCAAGACATATTCATTAATGAATTTGTCCATAGTATCATTCAACCAGGATATCCATTTCCACCACGCATGCATCTTCTGGTGGAAGGTGATTGGTCGGTGTATTTGTCAAAGTCTCCAGGCCAAAATAATCACAGAGAGTCTCAACAATGTAGCCTTTAATAAACGAAACAGTGACGTCTTTGTCATGATCATAATGATTTTTAACATCTACATTGACTGTTTTTCTACTTAAATGAATTCTTTCTGCATTCATTGTGCCTTCGTCAAAGGACTCCTCCTTGTACGAGCACTTAAACATTTCAGTCAAACAATTCATGGCAGTATGCCACATTTCAAATGTGATAGGGTAAAAGTGATTCAGTTTCTCTATTTCGGTAAAGCAATCAGATCTAAGTCCTTTGCCACCAGTAAACCGCTCTCTGGTAAGCTGATCACCCCCAATGTGTACTGGCAATTTCTCTTTACCAGCAACCGTATATATTTCTTCCCATGCTGATTCATTTTTGTCCAAAATAGAAACAACATCTGCATACTTTTGCTCATTCAGTGGAATAAACTTTAAAGGCACCACTTCATTCTTCTTTGTCAGCTCCTCACTGTATGTACCCAATACATGAGTGGGCTGGGTCTTGTTGAGAAAGTCCATTTGGGGAAGGAACTCCTTGGCTACCCTTGATATCAGAGCCCTGTAATCATTCTTTATTCTTCTTTCATCCTGGTCATACGGAATAAAATGATAAAACTGTAAATCTTTAGTCTGTCCCTGACTTTCATGTGGCATTTCATCAAAAGACTTTGTAATATGGCATCTGAAACAAACCAGTGAAACATTCCACCATGGTGATAGTTTTTTCATGTTTGACCCCTACAGAAACGTTAATATTATCCCCAATAATCCCGAAAGGCTGGTTTCTGACTCCTTCCACAGCATCATTGTAGCAATGCTTCCCAGCATCCTCTATAATGTGGTTGGCCGTTTTTGTAGGAAGTAGTCACACCTACTACCTGAATATGGTCAAATACCTGGTTTAAAAAATAAAACGGTAATTATTGCACTGATCATCATATGCATAGTATGTGGTTGACAAATTATGTTCTGTATTTACTTGATTACAAGTCAAGTGCAAATTGCACAGCCCCAGATCTGCTGTTGTATAATGTGCCGAAAGATCTTGCTTTATGAAGTCTGTGATGAGTTATCTGTAGAACTAAAATAGACCTTGATCTACAGGCTCATTTTGCAATGGCAAATTAGGTTCTGTGTTGTTTGCAGATGGAATAGACTTCCAAGTGTGTATATACATTATATGATCACTGTGTCAATATGGATTTATTCCTTTTCAATAAATTTGCCTGTCATATAGGTTCCTGGAAGACAAAGCCTGACTTCCAATGACCTCTTATAATGTTAAGTTATAATGAACGTTAACAGTACAAGGAATACATCAATAATATTTTTTCCAAACAATAAGTAAAACAATGTTTTGTCTCTGAGAAAGGAGTAAAATATATTAGCATGTCAAATATCAAGTCTGCAGTCGTTTGATCTGAAATAAGAAAGAAAAAATACTCAGTGTCAAAAACAATACTTACATCACATTATGTCACTGTTATCAATCATGTATGAAGAAAATATGTTTGAGATGCTAAATAATATTGAAAATTTCACTCAGTTACTCAAGGGTAAATTTTTTTTATCAAAGTAAAAAATGTCCAGTCATTTTGCATATTTTACCAAACAAACTAATACTTATAAAGACCTATTGTGCCTCATCAACCTGTAACTATTATTTCATCTGTAAAATAATAAAGTGTTACGTTACAAACCTTCTGTTAGTAGACAAACATCACTTTGTAATGCCAAGGAGGACTCTCCATCCAGTGACAACAAATTGTGACATCTTTGTACAAAAGCAGAATGCCAATGAAATGTGGAAAAATAGACCAACACTTTCCAATGGCATAATACTCTTTGTCATACAGGGCAAAAGGAATGTCTGTGATATCGAAGAAAACTAAAAAGAAAAGAATCTACAGAAACAATACAGAAAAAATATAAATGAAAATGTTTTCACATTCAGTTATTTCAACATTTCCTGCCTTTTAATAATAAATTTTCACTCATCTGTGCTTTAATCACTATTGAGGTAATTCTTGTTAGTTTTCTCTAATATTAGAAAGATATACATGAAGTAAATGTTAGAATGGTACCAAATAATGCTTCTTTTTGATTGGTCAAGAAATGCTTTGTTAATGCACATGTTAATGTATAACACTGGTAGAATCTCTAAGTGCAAGAAAGGGGAATTGCAAAAGGGTGTGCAACATGTAACACTATGAATTTAAATAATGAACTTTTTAGGAAAATTGTAACAAGTAAACAAGAAAATACCAAAAATATAATTACTTTTTCATGAACACATTCCTCCAGTAGGACAACTGTCAGTACCCTTTGAATTCTAGAGAGTTCATGAAATCTGTCGGACATTAGAAGGCCGTAAACAAGTCCAAGGCGTGGAATCAGGTCTTGTATTAATTTAATACAACCACCTCTGCTTATTGGCACTGAAACAGCCAGAAGGCTCTACAGAAGAAATGGCTGACATGTTGCTATTTCGGCCACTAATTTATGAAAATCAAACTCTTTTAGATTTGGATAGTCTTTTTGAAATTGACAACTGTTGTCAGATTTAACACACGTTTGTGATGCACTTTTTTCAATATCGATTAAAATGGAATTCTTTGCTGCCATTTTGATACTTTAGATATACAGTATTATTTCGGTATATAACACACAGTGCAATAATCCTGCTCTGTCTTGGTTTGAAAAATCCCCAGCAACAAACCTTTGTCTTAAACAGTGGCGTCACTATCAAAATGACTGTCTATAAAATGTTTGAATTTTTGTGCAGGAAGGATGTCCTAGCGGGTGACACCATGAGTTACCTCACATCACTGTCTATAAAAGGTTTGAATTTTTGTGCAGGAAGGGTTCGATGGGGGTGACACAATGTGTTGCCGAGCATGACTGTCTATAAAATGTTTGAAGTTTTGTGCAGGAAGGTGGGTCCATGGGGGTGACACCTTGAGTTACCGCATATGACTGTCTATAAAATGTTTGAATTTTTGTGCAGGAAAGTGGTCCATGGGATGACAACATGAGCCACCGCACTGGGTGACACCAACCCTAGTGACGCCACTGGTCTTAAAACATCATCAATCAATTTTCTGCACCTGAATGCTGCTCCATGGTACTATGTGGGATATTAATAAAACTCCAGTAATGAGAAGAAGACTTATAAAAAAAAATGGATTACAGTACTGAAATTGAATTGGATTTATTTCACAAAAGTTTCGAAGGAATTGTATATCACCTGCTATATGCTTATCAGAAATATTCATTTTAAAGGTGTAGGAGATTGTGTGTTTGGATTTTTATCGTAGCTTTAACAATTTTTTAGTCATGTCGCTACGATGTCTGCAGTGTAGCAGTTTATAGTGATGTCTAGCACTGGGGCATCATGCCGCAGACATGTGACTTCATGCCCCACCTTGTCACATTACCCTGAGACCAGGCCAACCAGTCCTAAAACTAACAACTTAATTCTGTGCACCAAGTGAAGCAGCTGTTAGTACCATTGTTATAAGTCTTTGGTATGACTCGGCCAGGGTTCGTACCCGCAATCTCCTGCATCCAAGGTGGACGCTCTAACCTCTAGTCCACCGGAACGATCCCATTATTAAAAGTGACTGCGACCTTGATCAAGGGCGGTATTTGACTGGATGTGTAGGCTATTGAAATGATACTTAATAATGATGTCACTGACCAAATATTGTAACTATCCCTCAGTGTATTCTGAACTCATGATCATGTAGAAAAACTGAAACTAAAACCTTCAGCAAAATGCTGACAGTGGTGCAATCGCTGGCAGACAAAACAAGTAACATGTATCTTCCCTGGTAATGCAGGTGAGGCAATAAAATATCTAAATAGGGACCAAATTATGTTCATTAATGGAAAGGAGTTGTTTGAAATCTTTCTGTTTTTAGGAATAGCAGCCATTTGTGAGGGCTGAAACGGACATTTGAGTAAATTGTAAAGTGTTTGTAGTCATAATGCTTCCGAGTCTGTTCATATTTTGTTCCTTATTTTGAGTAGAATAAGTATAATAAAGATATTTGTGTTTATATTTTTGGTAACAATAACCATGTATTTTGATTCGTAATGGTAATTTACACAAATCTGAGAGAGATTCATGCCATCCAGATATTTATAAAGATTGATTACAATTTGCCAAATACATTTTGAACAATGGACAATAGCAATTTTTCATGGGCTGACAAGAGATAATGCATGATGTGTTCGGTCCCAAACCGTAATTTCACTAGTCATGTGATCATAAAGGAAAATAGTCTGAGACATATTAGCAATGAAATTTAGTATGGATGAAACCCATCATGATGTTTACCTGTGTATAGCAAACATTGTACGGAGCAATACGTTTGTCAATGGCTCTTTCAGGCTGCTATATGCAGGTTCAAATAGTAAACACACACAAATAAAGACATGCATTGAAATTATTTTGCTAAGTAACAAAGGAGCAAACTATTACATAATTGCATAGTTTTCCTGAAAAATAAATTATGTCATTTTCCACAAAATTAGAGAAAAAATAGTTAATATTATGGTAAAGTGCTTTGACTGAAAACTTACTGCTTTTCAATAACTGGGAGGGCAGGATCAGTTTGTGTCTCTTTTGTCAGTATTCCTTGTGTGGTTCTGTCAGGTTTGCTGAGCTCCAGATATAAAGTCATGTATAAGGAAGCTATAATCTGTTGTTTTTGGAATATTACCGCGGCCATGTGTTTGATGTCTAAAGGTTTCCCCGGGCTAGTGTTACATGACCGGCCGGAGATCCGGAATCTTGTATTGGCGCAGGCGACAGATCACACCACTTCGCACCTATCTGTTACAGCTTAGTCCGAAGATCAGAGGGAAGCCCGCGGGATGAGCGGGGCGAGTTATATCTTCCAACTCGTAAACTAAAAGTTAGTTTCGCCTTGACAGATTGCTGATCAATAGGGTTACTCCGAGGAAGCCACTCGTAATTAGGCGGTAAACCTTAGAGGTAGAGTCTGAGGAAAGACAAAGGTTTGAAAAGGAAGCTTTTTAGGGGACAGTGAATTTCACGTCTATAAGAGGTGGAGACGGAATTGAGATTAGCCGAACAGTTGAAGTAGACAGAAGTCTAGTCGGTGGAGAAAAAGTGGAGAGAAATTGGAGGAGGAGGAAAAGGAGTCTGCAGGAGAAAGTGGAGGAGGAGGAGAAGGAGTATAGAGAAGTCGAGGAGGAGGAGAAGGAATTTGGAGAAAGAGGAGAGAGAAGAATATCACAGATGAGTAGAATACAAGGACAGGTGGAAATCGATCTCACACTGCTATCAAGTGATGCAATAAGATATCAAAGGGTCGGGCGGAAGGAGTGTAATTGGAAATTTTAATCATTTGGTTATTGAAATTTTTATGAAATTGTTATTCATTGAATTTCAACCTTTTTGTATATGTAACCATCGAACCTTCGGCATTGCTGACTGGGGGCTCGGAGCTTTACATCTATCTTTCACTAATTTAACTTCCAACTAAAATCCAGCCTGGGTGGGACTTCTATAGTAGTTAAAATAAAATATTGGGATCACCCCATCCGAACCAATCACATACAGAATCCCTCACAGTGGCAGCATCGTCCGGGATCTGAATTAGACATAGTATTATCTTTACGACCTAAAGTATTATTTATTAGGAAGTATTAGTGAACAGTTGTGAGATATTTTCCATCCTGTGTATTTTTGAATATTTATGATTTTCCAACTTCTGGATGTTTTATTTTGATATTTGCATGCTTGGTAGATTTCAGCTTCTTGCAGTAATTGTGAAGCAAATATCGGGCAAAATATCTTACCTGAGCGAAGTTGGTTATTGTCAACAGGTAAGTATTGGGTTAGGAACGTATAACATCTGTCAATTGTTTAGTTAGTTGAGACAAGGTATCACTTACTTGTAATATCGTCATAAAATGGCTACAGAAAGACAGATGATTAAAAAGTATCGCGCCATGGGCACGGAAGACTTGGGGAAGGAGGGAGATCGCTTAGCAGCGCTCATAGAGGAGAGAATCAAAGAATGGAGGGCCGAAAAGGTAGCCGAAAGAGAGCTGGCCACGATATCAGCGCGACAGAGAGACACAGAAGGCTTAAAAAGCCGTCGAAAAGGTGCTGGTGCTGACCAGGATATCAGCGGACAGAGAGACACAGATGGAGCTGGCCAGGATATCAGCGGAAAGAGAGACACAGAAGGAGCTGGAGTTGGCCATGATAGCAGCGGACAGAGAGACACAGAAAGAGCTGGAGCTGACCAGGATATCAGCAACCGCGAAAGAAAGAGAGCTCGATCACGCTCTCTAAATGGAGAAATTAAGGGTAGAAGCTAGGACCGCCGATAGGGACGACTCCATTACAAGTTCTCGAGGGAGCGTACGACCGATTATCGACCACCGAATGGTACAGATAAGTATGTCGCGATTCAACGACATAGAAGAGTCCATCGACGATTTCCTCGTGCAATTTGAGAAACTCGCCTGCGTTCATAAAATTCCCTAGCAACATTGGGCGATTAATGTCTCGGCCTTTTTGCATGGTGCAGCTCGCAAAGTTTACCATAACTTAGCCGCAGAAGAAGCTGACGACTACAACGCGCTCAAGAAGGCCCTTCTTTATCATTATCGGCTGACCGCCAAAACGTACCGTAAACTTTCTCGGGACTCTCAATTCCACACCCGTTTTCGAGGGTTATTTGAGAAGTGAATAAAGATGGCAGAAGTCAAATGATCGTACGACAGATTACGCGAGGTTATACTCATGGAGCATGTCCTGAGTACTTACCGTCGCGAGTTGACAGTATTCCTAGCGGAGAGAGCGCACAGGACTTTCGAAGAGATCCCCAGCATGGCGGAGAGATATGAGCAGCACGCTCGATGCGATGGATTTGATTGGACCGTGTGTATATTCGTGTCCGTAGTCAGTCACTATGATTTTGTTCTTTAATTGCGTGTAGTAACGCACATTTGCATTTGGAGCAATTTTGGGGGATTAAAATCCCGATTTTATTCTCAATCGTGGGGTAATGGTGTCACATTTGCTAAGCCCCAGTTATAAAGTCATGTATAAGCAAGCTATAATCTTCTGTCTTGGGAATATTACCTCGGCCATGTGTTTGATATCTAACGGTTGTCGCGGGCTAGTCTTAATCTCATAACCGGCCGGTGACCCGGAATCTTTAGTCGGCACAATAATGAAGAAAAATTTAAATCTTTATTCTTAATTTCATCTTTCTCTTCTTATTCATGTTATGAATGTATAAAAGACATGTCTTTAAGTCAAGTTTAAGATTATAATTATTTTATGTATATACTGATTTCAAAAGATGCTTATATACTTATTTCATGATCTTAAGAACTGGGTACCTTGAGTAATTGTTTCTTTGACTTCTTGATGGGTCTTTCCAGTTGGCGATGAGGAATTTCTTCCTCTTTTTCCCTCTGGAACATTAGTCTTTGAACACGTATGGAAGAATGTTAGTATTCTCTCCATCTTCAGGCCACCTGCATTTACACATGAGTATCTGTGTGTGTGTGTGTGTTGTCTATATATATATATATAGTATAGTATAAGTATAAGTATATATATATATAGTTATATATATATATATATATATATATATATATATATATATATTACAAGTAGAATAAAAGAAGCAAAATAAATATAATATTTGTACAAGAAACTTAAGTGGGTGGGGGACTTAGATGGGGTGGGAGGCAGAGGGTGAAATCAAGGAAATGCAGTTTGCAGTAAATATGCTGTAAATATTAAAGAAGAGGTCAGAAATATATTTTAACACGTATTCTACTTGTAGAACCTAGCAGCTCAACCTCATTCTACATAACAACACAACATATTAATCATGCATTTGACAAATATTGTCCTGAACGTGTTAATGTTTTTTTATCAAAACCTTGGTAATAATTTAAGAATCACGGATGTCTTAAGGCCTGGACCTATTTCAAGCTATCGAACTTTACGACTGGAAAAAAATCAGTATACAAAGACTAAGCCACGCATAGTATGTACACGGTCGAGTAAAATGGTATTTACACCCCACCCCACATATGCGTGCTTCGTAAATTAAAACGCTGCACAAAGTTCTACGACTACTTAACACAGATTTTAAAGAATACTAACAAGCAGAACTCATCGTTGTGCATCATTTCCCCACATAGGACACACCTTTTAACACTTCTATGCGAGAATATTTCATGTTGTGAGCCATGCGGATCACAGTGCGTGCTTACCTTCCATGTACAATGCGCAATTTTAACATGGCGGAGGCCGTTACCTGACCCTCATAACGAAGTGAAGAGAGGTCAGGGAACCAGACTAATCGTGCCGCAGATATTTAGCATGATGTCCCACCTAGTCACATTATCCTGAAACCAGACCGACCAGTCCTAACACTAACTTCTTGATCCTGGGTGCCAAGCGTGGCAGCTGCAAGTACCATTTTTTATAAGTTTTTGGTATGACTCGGCTGGGATTCGAACCCGCGACCTCCCTCATCCAAGGCTGACGCTCTGACCACTAGGCCATCGGAGGGGTCTAATACAGAAAGAAAAAACATGTCTGTTTCATCAGAACGCCAATACAGCTAACGTTTACCTCTAATACAGTCTGTGTAGATTTTTCGGCTGGCTTAATAGCCACTGATCAAAATAGCCTCCTGATGCTTTTTTAACATTTTTTTTTTAAAAAAAGAGCATTATATCTTTATTCAGTGCATTGCAAACTGACCACTTTTGTTGTCATTAGTATTTGGAAGGGAAACATTTCCAATCTGTGGAATTTCCAATTTCCTTAGTATAGACACTGTCCCCTGTTCTGCAGAGCATCTGCGGTACCCACGGTTATGTGTCATCAAAGGTCCATCAACCCATGTTACAACTAGCTTTTGAGCACGGCGTCACTATTTAAGTTCTTCAAAGACAAATCGAGATAGAAGTGCCGTGATATTCCAGTAACATTGCTGTATAACAGAAAACATATACGTGACGGTGACACACACTGAAAGTTTATGATGAAAAAATTTAATAAAGATTGGAAATGTGACAGTTTGGAATAGGAGGAGACAAAGGAAATATATAATCTTGCCCCAAAGCTTCCAGGATGTCCCGACTGATGTCTGGAATGGCGTCTGCTGCTGCCGCTGTGAGGACGCTTAAGTGTATAATGTCTGTTGCGATGGTAATTGAACCAGAATATAATGTGTTTGGTTTACTTGCTGATATCAAGACAGTTCCTCTCTAGTCTGCATCATTATTAATATCGTATTGCAACATCGTGTGTTTACATCATGATACCATTAATTCAAGCACTATGACTCGTGGAACATTTGCATAATTACATATATCTACGCCGACAATATTAATCCATGACCAGTGTTGCATTTTAGGAACTATTACAATCAAAAGTAATCGGCACAATTTAGGGTATAAAGTACAAAGAAAAAGAAGATTGTTTCGACACGAAACTTTAGTTTCCTTTTTTGTAATGAAATTCATTTTATATCTGGTTCAGGTAGGTCTGAAAAATTTATATTTAAAATCTTCTCACACCTTTGATAAGATTTTGTAAAGAGGGTTCCATGGTCGCGCATATCTTCAGTAACAAGGTGCAAACGATTTATGATTTGTAAACACGAGTATGTCAATAAGATCTAGAAAATACCTGCACCTTTGACACGGGGTATATACAGTTACATAAATGTAGAGGATGAATGACTGCTAGTCGTCGCTGTTATGCCAGTCTCTTATGTATATCAGTCTCATATGCATGTCAATCTCATACGCATATCAGTTTCTTATGCATGGCAGTCTCTTATGTATGTCAGTCTCTTACTATGTCAGTTTCTTGTATATGTCAGTCTGCTATGTCTGTCAGTCTCTCATGAATGTCAGTTTCGTTTGCATGTCAGTCTCTTAAGTATGTCAGTCTCTTGTGTAAGTTTCCTACGTATGTCAGTCTCTAATGCATATCAGTTTCTTTTGTATGTCAGTATCTAATGCATGTCAGTCTCTTATGCATGTCATTTTCATCTGTATGTCAGTCTCTAATGCATGTCAGTCTCTTATGCATGTCATTTTCTTTTGCATGTCAGTCTCTTTTGTGTGTCAGTCTCTTAGGTATGCCAGTCTCTTGTGTATTTCAATCTCTTGTGTGTGTCAGTTTCTTACGTATGTCAGTTTTTCTTTATCTTCGTAGACAACAAAATATATACATTTGTTCTTATCAGAATATAGACGAGTTGCAATCACCTGTTATTTTATTTAATGCATCCAGAATTTTAACTTATTTACTTTTTATAGTTAATTTTGTTTTGATTCATGCTTACATTTACATAACAGGATTTGTCTTGTTGTGATTCATGCTTACATTTACATTTAATGGCTGAGGAGCCATTAAACCTACTACCTACATGCATTGTTTAAATTCAAATAAATTTAAATGCGCTTCTTCGTGTATGGAAGTACCTGATTAAAGAATCAACCGGGAAAAAAAAGAAAAAAAACATTTGGTAAATAATCGATAGATTCTTTGATCACTTACTTCAATAAATTGATGATATGCATTTAAATTCATATTCATATGAATTTAAACCAGAGCTTGTATAAAAAAAAATTCGTAAAAAGATTTCTTAATTAAATACAATCATTATTTGCAGTAGATTGTTTCAGACTAACACCATCTCAGTTCTGTAAATCCAGAGATAATATCCCGGAGTTAAACTCTTTCTTTCAGGTTGTAAATTTTGTATTAAGTTCTGTAGCGAATTTTCCAGATTAAGGTATTTCCTCAAAACGTATGATCTACAGAAACTGCATGCTAAAGTATAAAATCGTCAATGCTAACCATAAGTTATTTAAAGAAGTGTTAATACCAACACTCTGGTATTGATAGGAGTATTAATACAAACCATTTGTTATTTATGGAAGTGTTAATATTAACCATCTGTTATTATAGAAGTATTAATGCCAACCATACACAATTTATAGAAGTATTAATACTAACCAGATGTTATGTATGGAAGCAATAGTAGTATACATTACGCTATTTATAATAGTATTAATAGTAATTATACACTATTGTAGAAATGTTAATAGTATCCATACGTTATTGATAGAAGTGGTAATACTAAACATACGTTATCTATAGAAGTATTGTTACTAACCATACGTGGCTTATGAAACTATTATTACTGACCATACCTAATTTACGTAAGAGTTAATTCTAGCCATATATTATTTAGAGAAGTATTAATACTAACCATACGTTATCTATAGAAGTATTAATGCTAACCAAATGAGGTTATAAAACTATTATTACTAGCTATACCTTATAACAGAAGTATTAATACTAACCATACGTTATTACGGAGGTATTAATACTAACCATGCCGGTGGTCTAGTGGTTAGAGCGTCCGCCTCGGATGCGGGAGGTCGTGGGTTCGATGCCCGGCCGAGTCATACCAAAGACTTACAAAAATGGTACTAACAGCTGCCTCGCTTGGCGCTCAGCATTAAGAGGTTAGTGTCAGGATAATGTGACTTTGTGGGACATGCTACATGTCTGTGGCATGATACCCCAGTGCTAGATATCACTATAAACTGCCACACTGCAGACATCGTAGCGATATGACTGAAAAATTGTTAAAGCTACGTTAAAAATCAAAATTACACACACACACACACACACACACACACACACACACACACTTATTACAGAAGTATTAATACTAACCATACGTTATTACAAAAATAATAATACTAACCATATGTGGTTATAAAAGCATTAATACTAACCATATGGATTTACAGAAGTATTAATATTAAACATACATTATTAAATAATCAAACAGCCAGTGTGTTGGGGCTGGCGTACCACAGGGTTCTCTTTTAGGTCCATTATTATTTATTGTGTAGTTAACGATATAGGCGATGATCTCTTAAGTGCAACGAGACTCTTTGCTGATAGCTCACTGGTGTATTCATCAAATGATACTTTAAAAATTGAATATGTACTGAACACTATAGAACACGGATCTACAAACGGTTGACCATTGGTCAAGACAGTGGTTAGTTTACTTTAATCCAGCTGATACTGAAGCAATATTATTATCACGTAACCTAAAACCAGTTTTCCCTGAACTAAAATTTAAGAACGAAATCATAACTTTTGTTGAGTTCCACAAACATCGCGTAACTTTCAAAAGTCTAGGAAACTGGACCAATCATATTGATAATATATTTATGTCGACCTCAAAAATGATAACTGCCCTGAAAATACTTAAATATAAATGTAGCCAAAAGACGTTGTTACATACAACAGCCTCTTATTAAGATGTTGTTTGGAATGGTTGTTTGACTTAAACCTCTCTCAAATTAGAAAAAAAATTACAATTTAGAAGCAGGAAAAAGTTGTAACTGGGCTTAATAGAAGTGTACGTGTCGTAAGATTTATGAAGAAATTGGCTGGTCTACCTTGGCAGATAGAAGAAGATTCCATCAGCTATATTGCTTTCATAACATTGTATACGGAGACTCTCCTTCTTATCTTGTTTACCTATACCACCACTGGTTGATGAGACAAACAGGTATAACCTTAGAAATAGGAACAATTGTAACCGCATTAATGCCAGAATCGAAATAAGCAGAAACTCATTCTTACATTCTTATGTTTATGTTTGAAACTCACTTCCAGATTCATTAAAAAGTGAAAGTAAATATTATATCTTCAGACGTAGAAAAGAGACTAAGGCTTTCTACAATACTAACCATACGTTATTACAAAAGTATTAATACAAACCATACGTTACTTCGGAATTATTAATACAAACTAAACGTTATTACAGAAGTATTAATACTAACCATACGTTATTACAGAAGTATTAATACTGACCATACGTTATTATTAAATCAATAATAAATACCATACATTATCTATCGCTAAAATTGGTTATTACAGAAGTTTTAATATTGACCATACATTATTACAGAAGTATTAATACTGACCATACGTTATTACAGAAGTATTAATACTAGCCATATGTTATTACAGAAGTATTAATACTGACCATACGTTATTACAGAAATATTAATACTAATCATACGTTATTACGGATGTACTCATACCAAGCATACGTTATTACAGAAGTATTAATACTTACCATACATTAGTACAGAAGTATTAATACTAACCATACGTTATTACAGAAGTATTAATACTAACCATACGTTATTATTAAATCAATAATAAATACCATACATTATCTATCGCTAAAATTCTACACCTCAAAGGTCTGTACAAAAGTTTTGTTATTACAGAAGTAATAATACTAACCATTGGTTATTACAGAAGTTTTAATACTGACCATAGGGTATTACAGAGGTTTTAATACTGACCATACGTTATTACAGAAGTATTAAGACTAACCATACGTTAATCAATAATAATAAATACCATACATAATTTATCGCTAAAATTCTGCATCTCAAAGGTCTATCCAAATTTATTTTCCAGGCAGTACGTGTTCAAACAGGTTCAATGACGATTTGGTCTGTTTTTTTAAAAGCGGTTTTGTCCTTGATGTGCATCGTATCTCTGCATACAGACGCGATCCTAACATTTTTAGATCCTTCATTAAAAACATTAAATTTTTCCATGGTAGTAGCTTCCTTTTACTACAAACATATTGTTTGAACAGGGAAGTTGTCTTCGTGCCTTCGAGAAAAATTTCCTGCTGAAGCACGTTAATGACATGGCAGAAAACAAATTACTGGGACTCATTAAGTTACAAAATAAAGGTTGGTTAACCATCTGCAACCATCTGGCGGAAAAAGTGACAATTTTGCTTATAGTCTTAAATAGTAAATCCATAATAAAGATGTTATATTTGTTACAGATATTATTTTACAATATTAATTAATATTAATTTAAAATTTAAAAATGGATAGATATTTTTCTCTCCAAATTCATGATTCTGTCATAACCAAATATGTTACTAGGTAAGGAAGGTGACATCACTCTATCGTCACCATATACGCCACAGGGAAGGAAAGGGGACCATTACTCAAAGGTTCCTTTCAGTGATAAATCTTCCGCGGACATTCTGGTCGTGATTTGAAAGTGGTCCTTTGAAAATGGTGGAAACCAAAGAGAAAGGGCGAAAACAAAAATAATTGCCTATGTGACTGATTACCTCTAGATGAAATAGTTATTATCAAAACGATTGAGCCCACTGACATCCATTGAAACTTAGATAGCCGTCATTTAATTAAATACCCTCTGTTTGAGTATACGGAGCATGCCAGACTCCTCCGGCCATCGTAGCACAGTTCTCCATTGCATAGTGTGATAAAGCAAATATGACATTTTGTCTCTTTAACTCTTTAAATGAGAAAAAAAAATATCATTTTTTAATCCCTAAAAGCATTGTCTATTTGACATCATGTCAATAAAGATCAATAAATGGCAAAAGCTAGCTAGACTGGCATTTACTTACAATCATGAATAAGTTATCTGGTCTATCGGAGAGTTCAACCAATTCCTTCCCCTAAACTCGATAATCAGCTTAACGTCGGCACTATAAAAATGTAAAAGAAGAAATGGTTCCATGTAAGGCAACTATTTAAAGTTACAGTGGGAATTTAGAGAAATTTATTTATTTTAAACTTTAAAAAAATTATATGAAAAATAAAAAAAATAAAATTGAAAGGTATCTAAAATATCACTTAATGGCCTAAACCTTAATGACACATAAAAGAACATTGACAAATCTAACTGTCTAACGTCCCAATCTGTACTGTGAGTGACAAATCTGTCTATCTGTCTAACGTCCCAATCTGTACCGTGAGTGACAAATCTGTCTGTCTAACGTCCCAGTATGTACTGTGAGTGACAAATCTGTCTCTGTCCAACGTCCCAGTCTGTACCGTGAGTGACAAATCTGTCTGTCTAACGTCCCAATCTGTACCGTGAGTGACAAATCTGTCTGTCTAACGTCCCAGTCTGTACTGTGAGTGACAAATCTGTCTATCCGTATAACGTCCCAGTCTGTACTGTGAGTGAAAAGTCTGCCCATCAGTATAGGGTCCTAATATGTACTGTAAGTGATAAGTCGGTTCATCAGTCTAAGGTCCAGGTCTTTATTGTGGGTGAAAAATATGACCATCAGTCTCAGTTCCCAGTCTTTTCTGTGAGTGAAAAATCTGCTTATGAATCTAAGGTCCCAGTCTGTCTATACTTCTCATACTTGCCACCATATCGGTCTTTAAAAAAAAATCAGAAATTTCTTAGTAAAAGTTTGCACAAATAATTTGAAATAAACACCTCTGAAAATATCTCAAAATCTTCTACACGTGTGCGTTTTAGATGCTTTTAGCTTTGATGCGAGTGTTTAGATAGATAGATAGATAGATAGATAGATAGATAGATAGATAGATAGATAGATAGATAGATAGATAGATAGATAGATGAGTGGATGGATGGATGGGATAGATGAGTGGATGGATGGATGGATGATTGGATGGATGGACGGATGGACGGACGGATGGATAAGTGGATAGATAGACAGACAGACAGACAGGTAGTTTGGTTGACAGTCCTCAACTAAATGGCTTTAGTTCCTAGTACTCAAAATATTTTTGAGTAAAAGAAAGTTAAGTCTGATGACAAGATTAATCTTACATCCCAATTCAGACTGTTACAGGAATCAGTATAAGCGTTTCATCTCAGTTCAAACTGTTGCTAATATCAAAGTTTGGTAAGAGGACATAAAAAGTACAAAGGTCAATTACAAATGTAGACATGCAAAACATCAACTGAGAACTCAAAGGTCATTGCATTAGATGCGAATACTTTATCTTCTTTCTGTTCGAAACATCAAATTCCTTGTCATATTTATTGCAAAGGCTATAAATACGTAGTATTTCGAATGAACACGTATACAATTAAAATAACCCAAAAAACTTCATTATTTAAATCGCCATGGAATTCTGTTGAAACTAATTATCGACAAGGCTGACTTATTTTTCCTTTGTGCACGAGGTCCGTTAACGTCGGAAATTTTGTGCTGATTGAAGGGAAAATATGGCGTGACTGGTGCATATTTTCTTTTTCGTAAATGCATGTTTCTCATCGTTATGGCATTGAGACAGTCTATATCATTTTGCTCTATAGCATATGATCTTAAAAGACATAATAGCTTTTATGTTATATATAGAATCGATATCGAAATCATCAAGCAAAAATGTGCTTTTTGTGTTGTTGGAATTCACCTTGCTTTTTTCTTGGCATCTAATGAATTTGTACCGGGTTAATGTTTTGAGCAATTATCAACCAGTATGATAACCAATTTTCAAATCGACGTGTATTTTACACGTCGATTTGAAAATTGGTTATTATATTGGTTGATAATTGCTCAAAACATTAACATACGTGTCGCTACTTTTGGAAAAAGAATTTAACAATTTAATTAGTTATAAAAAAGAATTAAAGCATTAATACCAATCACAAAAATTCGGCATGGTAGCAAATATAAAGTCAGTCGACCTTTGTAAGGCCAATTTTTAGAAAAGGCAATCCTAACGATCCGTCAAACTACCGACCTATCTCTTTGTTAAAGGAAATCCCAACGATCCGTCAAATTACCGGTTTATTTCTTTGTTGATAACGGAAGGAGTTATATTTTAATTTATTTACAACTATTTGAATTCATTTAATCTTATTTGCTTTTTAAATTGAAAGCATACAGGATATACGCTCCTTTAATTAGCTGTATCATCTAATAAACTTGTGTTTGTGAAGAGTTTCTCAGGGATCTGTTTTAGGTCCATTATTGTTCCTTTTATATATATATATATATATATATATATATATATATATATATATATATATAGATAGATAGATAGATAGATAGATAGATAGATAGATAGATAGTATATATATATATATATATATAAACTGGCTGGCTCCCATTATCGGAGAGAAGAAAATTTAATAAGCTCTAAGACTTTATTAACATGTATATAGTTCATCTCCATGTTACCTCCAAGATCTAGTACCTCCGTGAGTTGGGCACACAAAATAATTTATGAAATTTGTTTTTCGACAAATATATGCTAGACTAGCTATGTACTGAAATTCGTACATAACATAACAATAAATGTTTAGAACACTCTACCGGATCGAGTAAAAGATTAAATAAATTATTTAAAATATAGATGTAATATTTCACATTCGCTCTATTATTGCACATGTAATATTAAATTATCAGTTATTCACACTACTTTAAGAAACAAATGCAGTGATTTAGAAAACGATATATTTTTCAATTTGATTTATTGATTGTGCTCATGGAGAGAGGACAATGAGACTGCGAACAATGTATATTTTTAATTGTAAAAAATGTACAGTACAAAGACTACGGCATAGGCACAGTCCAAACCAACTGCTTTTCCCTGTACTAACGTTTTACTGATGACATTTGCTGAATTTTGAAAAATGTGGCTAAGTCACATCAAAACTACGGTAAATCAGTTAAGTCACAACAAATCTACAGCAAATCAATTGTCAGCTAAAATTACGGTAAATCAGCAAAGGCACAATAAAACTGCGGTAATCAATTCAATCACAGCTAAATGGCGGTAATCAATAAACTCACAGCAAAACTACGGTTATCACTTAACTCACTTTGATAATCAATTAAATCAATTTAAAGCCACGGTAACCTGTTAACTCGCAGTAAAACAGTGATAATCAGTTAACTATAAGTAAAACAACGGCAATCAGTTAACTCACAGAAAAACTATGTAATCAGTTAACTCACAGCAAAACTGGTAATTAGTTAACTTACAGCTAAACTTCGGTAATTATTTAACTCACAGCAAAACTTCCGTAATTAGTTAATTCACAGTAAAACTACGGTAATTAGTTAACTCATATCAAAACTACGGTAATTAGCTCACAGAAAAACTATGGTAATTAGTTAACTCACTGCAAAACTACGGTAATCAGTTATCTCACAGTAAAACTGGTAATTAGTTATCTCACAGCTAAACTACGGTAATATGTTAACTCACAGCAAAACTTCGATTGTCAGTTAAATCAATTTAAAGCCACGGTAATCAATCAACGCACAACAAAACTACGATAATCTGTTAACTCACAGCAAAAGCTACGGTAATCAATTTGTGACTCAGCAAAGCTACGATAAATCAGATATCACTACAAAACTGGCAAATCAATTACGTCCCAGCAAAATTACGTTAAATCAGTTAAGCTACAGCAAAAAGTAGGGTAAATAAGTGATGTCACAGCAAATTGCGGTAAATCATTTAAACCTTGCCACATAAAACATTACATTTTAGGCTAGTTGTTTCATTCACCCATAAAGCAAAGAAAGCTTTTATTGATTAAATGTCATGTTCACACCTTGATACCAAGAAAGAAAGAAAACCCAACAACCGTCAAGAGCATAAGAACGAGAAAAAAAGGTTTTCATTTTACAGCCAATAACCGCGTCAAATGTTGGGGTTATTTGTGTTAATGAGCGCAAAGAGGATTCTCTAAGCTTTCAACGCCTGAGAGAAAAATAAATGCAGTGACATTTTTATGGAACCACTTCATGCCATCATAAACGTCATAAAGGATCAAGGCACGGAGATAAAGGAAATAAAATCAATCCAGAAGACTGTATGTCAAAAAGCAATTAAACCTCACAAATTAACATCGTTGTTCTATATTTACATAATAAGGAGCAGACCTCTCTCTCTGTCTGTCTCTCTGTCTGTCTGTCTCTCGCTCTCTCTCACACACACACGCGCGCGCGCGCACACACACACACACACACACACACACACGAATATTCGTGAGCAAAAAATTTGTACTAATCACCGACAGGAAATAGTGGAATGATAAAGATGAGATTGATAATGACAAATGTAAGCAATCAGTCGAAATAGCAGTATTTAAAAAACAAATTGATTTCATGGTTAGTTATAAGCTAATTAGAATCTTTGGATAGATGATACGAGAAAGAAATACAGAGAGAGAGAGAGAGAGAGAGAGAGAGAGAGAGAGAGAGAGAGAGAGAGAGAGAGAGAGAGAGAGAGAGAGAGAGAGAGAGAGAGAGAGAATACAAATGGTCATAAACCGGAGGGGACGCAAGTTTTTGGGAATCTATCTTTCGCATATTTGCTAATGTTCAGTTTGCTGGATTTTGAAATGCTGAATACTTATCTTCTTTTTTCTTATGTTTTTAAAATGTATATGTATGTTGTTTATGTGCTTGGGGATCGTGAAAATTGGATGAGACGGTCTAACGTAGCTACTTCATTTTATTAAAAACCAAATTATAAATGAATAGTTCGATTGTGGGCCTCACCACTGGTAGAAAAGCCACATTGTCCTTGAGTAAACATCCTCTTTTAAGACGTGTTGATGTCCCTGGACTATGTGCATGCGTACGTGTGTGTGCATGCGCGCACTCAGCTGGAAACACGCTAAATGTACATCATTTATTCTTCCGTACTAATGCACATTTAGGGCATTTTTCATTTGCCAATTTTCGTTATAACATTAATGAGATAATGTTGAGTTCTAATTCGGTATGTCACAGTAACGATATCGGTGATAAGATCATGGGTAGGCGGAGCATTGCGCACTGGAATAAATACAGTTGAATTAATCTGTCTTACTGTAATTTTTTTTAATTCCATCCATTCTGGAGACCCAGAAACCAGTGCAAATTCACCCATTGCCTGGTGTGTGTGTGTGTGTGTGTGTGTGTGTGTGTGTGTGTGTGTGTGTGTGTGTGTGCGTGCGTGCGTGCGTGCGTGCGTGTGTGCGTGCGTGCGTGCGTGCGTCACGCCGCATACTTGTAGCATGATGTCCCTCCCAGTCACATTATCCTGACACCAGGCCGTCCATTCCTAACGCTTACCTCTTAATGCTGAGCGCCAAGTGAGGCAACTTCTAGTACAGTTTTACAAGCTTTTGGTACGTCTACGGGGGGGGGGGAGGAGGGGTCGAACCCCCGACCTCCCACATCCGAGGCGGACGCTCTAACCACTTAGGCCATCGGAGCGGTCTATGGACAATAAATGCATCACAAATTATATCCTCGGTCGGTTATGTAATAAAACCATGCTGTATATGTTGAACGAATGCCTCACATTCTGTATAGTTTACAGCTGTTGTATTTTCTGTGTCTTATAAAATGTATAGAAATATATGAAAAGTTAGGATCAATCATCATCATAAGGAATACGTTTTATTCCAATTATTATATAAATTAAGCTTTTTCCCTGTACAATTCGTAAAGGAAACAGCTTTCGTGGCTGCCATTTTGGAAATTTTTAATTCTTCTTTATACACATTATCAACATTCTACTATTACTAACGTACAAAGTATATTCACTCCATTTTTTAAAACAAAAATGATCAACAAATTTAAAAACTACACTTTCTGGGGCGATTCTGGCAAGAATACGAAAGAAAGTTAGCGCTAAACATAAACATGCGTTTTAAATGAAAGCGAAAATAGGTGTCAGAGGTAACCAACTGAACTTCATGGTAATATATACATCATTCATACCTTGTTTCAAAACAAAAATCAAGTTTCGTAAGTCATATCTCTGATTGTTATGAACACTCGGTTTAAAGGCACAACTTAGGATGTATATTTTTTTTGGCAATATGCGTGACAGGGCCTTTCCAAAATGAAGAAATATATATATATAATATAAATATTCATTTATTTATCGCTATTGATCAATTCGATTATTAATTGCTGATCGGCGAATGAGTCTAAACATTACGTAGTTTATGAACATCTGTGATATGATGTTCTATATGTACTGTGTAAATTGAAAATTATCAAATTTAAGATTTATTTAAATTATTTCACACATTTGTTTTCACTTATACTTTTTTTACTTTTGCACACAAAAATACCCCCCCCCCCAATAAACCGTTTAGTTCCGCGAAATAGTGTACAGCAAGGAGAGAAGTTATGTAGGACATCAAAAAGATAACTTGCAGTAGTGTTACCTTGGTGGCATAAATCGTAGAACTATTCCTACATTTTTGATATTTTTTGCATGGCTTTCCGAGCGAACCCGGTTCAAATCCCGTCGTCGCTTTTTTCCTCAAAACTTTTTTCCTTATTCTTAAGTTAAATTTTATGTTTAAGAAAATTGTAATTCAAAAGAATAGAAGATGATAAAATTAACAAGTTTATCTTTGATGTTATAATGAATCTTTTTATGCAATGAAAGTTTGTAGAAGTCCATTGAATCCTACAAATAATTAAAAGGTTTAATTAGGAAAATAAGGAGAAAAGAAAGACGTAATTTCAAAGTATGTTTTACTATAGGAAGCTGAAGTAACTTTGCAATGTAATGCAATCTATTACAGGATCTTTCATCATAAACTATTTTCGAGTTTGTTTCAACGAGAATTTTTTTGCGGACACATTCAGGTAAATTATTGTATATCTATTGGTATTATCGTTTTTATCTAATGAGAAGTAGTTAAAAATATTATCTAGTTATTTGCATGAATTTTTTTTTAAAGAGTTTGGTAAATGTTCACGACCTCATGTTCAAATAAAATGAAAGAATCATTAACTGCTCGGTGTTTGTAATTTAAAAAATATAGTATATGTTCAAGCTTTTAGTGCGTTAAGCGTAAATTATGATTAGTGCTTTAATATGTAATGGATGATATATTTCCGGAACCCTTTGGTAGGGTTGTTGACTCCGTATCTTATTCTCCGCCATTAGTATCTGAAGATGTTTGTGTCCCTTTTTAATACGATAGACCTAGAGGAAAGGGAAAGAAGTTAACGTCATAATGTGGAAAAATGTGCAACTTGATGACGAAAAATCCAACAGTGAGGATGAAAACATTAATAATAAATCTGACGACATATACATGGAAAACAAAAATAGAACAGAGGCCAGTAAATGGATAGTACGAAATTTTTATCAGAAAGGGTTCCTGCGGCGAAGAAAATTGTATTGCCAGTCAGAATCAATATGCCATTTATGACCACATTTTAAATATGAGGGGAATGCTAAAAGATGAAAGAGAAGCAGAACTCTGTCGTCGAGCTGATGTACAAACTACTTAACAGTGGAGACAGGAAGGGATATGCAAAAGTTTGTTAAGTTTATTGCCTTCATTTTTTTTCCGCAAAAATTGAAGAAAATAAGTACATTATAGTAAATACGTA